>DWDX01005007.1:0-10996 GCA_018245675.1 Agara michaeli | reverse complement strand
TTGTGGAACTTAAAAACGTAACTGGTGAAATGTGGGGGTGTACTACACTGCCTACCCCTTAGGGGATTACAGGCGTGATGTTACGTTTTTAGTTTTCTTTTAATATGCATCTATCGTTGTTTTTATCTCCTTAATGGTTTTCTTTATTGACGAAATGGTGGTTGTAACGATCGTTTATTGATCGATATTTGAAAATTATTATAAAATTTGATTGTGTTCAAAACGATATCTTGTGGTTTTAATTTCCATGAAACAAGCGTCCGAATGATATTTGTAAAGTTCCAAACTCGATATCATACTAGCGGCTTCGTTTTGCGTAACGTTCCTTTTTGGCCGCTGATTACATAACAAATGCGTGATTTGCATCGTTTATCGCTTGCGCTTGTGCCATTCAGATCGCGACATAAACGTTTGTGTTTTGAATACACACTGTATGCCATTCAACGTATAATTATATCTACGCAATGTCCGCGTGACACTTTGTTAAAGCAAAATAAATTCCATAGCCATGCCATCTTTTGTATTTCAGAACCAGAATATGGTTCCCGCTGCTGTCGTTCTTCGAATCGGAAGTGGACGGCATCGTGCCGAACGAATACGAGGGCCCAATGACGATACTGAACAATCTGAGGCAGTGGCTGGTGCAGTTCGTGACAGACGTAAAAACGTCCTCCGTGGCGAAGATCGCCGGCACCAAGCTGCAGGAGGGCGCCGCGATGGGGGAGTACTCGGTGGTGCGGCTCGTGGACGGCATCAAGAGGAACCTCAGCCTGGTCGAGGAATACACGAACTCGCGGCAGAGACTGGTGACCCTTGATAAAAATACTCAGGCGTGCCTCTTGGACGACCTGCCCGAACGCGAGCTTCGACACAGAAACCTAGCGGAGCTCGCCGGCGACGCCCTCTTGAGAGACTTCAGCAATCCCCCGTCTCCGATCATGAAAAAGAATATATGAGCTATCCTCGTCGTGTAATATAGAGGCTATTTATAGAATATATTTTTCATTGTAGTGATAAATACAATGAACGAGTTAGATACCTGAACGTTTACATTTCCATTATAGATTTTATATCATGTTATTCCATATTTATGTTAAGCTAAATGTAATAAATTGTTAAGAAAATTTATTTGCTCAACACAATCTTGAATAAATAAAACGTTTCGCTTTAGAATACCCCGTCTCGTGTTACTCGAACTCCCGATAGGCCCCGCGTCGTATCCGAAACACCATAAGCGTAGTTAGCTTGCGATGTGCACTCGCGCTGGCTGCACTCGAGCGCAGCGTGCAGCGCGCGAGCTGCACTGTTGGCAGGCGCGGGCGCGGGCGGCCGGTCAATGAACGCTTTAGCGATTTGTCGACGCGCCAAAGCAATATGTATTATTAATTGCTACAGCTATAACGCTCCGATCAGATGATAATTCGGACAGGACAAGCGCCCCCTGTCGAAACGTTCGGTAATACATGGCGACGCACGTCGCCGCTCGTGCCAGCGATGCACGCCGTTAGCAATAAATATGTCCGACCGATATACTTGTCGTTCGATTGATTGGCTTAAGGGTATTCTCATTAATGACTACAATTACTCTTATACAAAAATATGTGACTACCCAATAAATGATTCACGATTATAATGAAACATGCTAATAAAATGTTCACTAACAAACTTATGTAGATAATTGGTCATTGAACCGGTCTTCATCGGATCTCCTATCTCCTATACAAATATACTAAACACCTAAATAACAGTTACCATCTATTTAACTAGGTGTGTAATATATCTCAACGCTGATTCGAAATTGAGTAAAAAAGAAAAAACAAAAATAAGTAGCATTTTATATTTTATATAATTCGTATGAAAAATTAGTTAAAAAAACTGTCTTTAATAATATTAATAGATGAAATAAATCAAAAGAAATATTAATATAAAATTATAATTTAAGTAGGTAAGCAAAGAACGGCCAATAGATGTTAAATGTGATTCAATTACAAACAGCACCCGATACACTCCAGATAGACCTTCCACTGCTTCCACTACTTTAAAATATATATATATATATATATATATGTCATGTTTGCATAAAACATATGGAAAGAGCACTCTTAATACATAGAGGCCTTGAGATTTAATAAGTGTAAATAAAATGTATCCGTGTAAAAAAATAACCAAATTTAAAAAAAAAATTAATACTTTACAATAATACAAGCCAATAAAATTGTTAAATAGAACTCTTATCTCGAAAACTTCATTAAAAATTTATCAATACTCATAATGATTTATGATAATATAATAGGCCACTTCATTGAAAAATGTAACAATTTGTCGCTACCAAATATTATGAATTACTTTATCAACAAGTACTTCTTTGCGTTATATACAATGACTTAATATGCAAAAGAAGTGTGAGATGCGTTATAAATAACAGTACAATCTTAATGAAAAGTGCTCGGCTTAGTGCTAAAAGATATTGATTTGAGCTGATGAGCATAATTTGAATAACAGTCGTTCAATCGGAAGCGACCGCCTGTTCACTTTGAATAAGCGCTTCAGAGGGGTCATCCTTTTTTTTCTCGACAACTTCGGTGCTTTCCTTTTCTTGGGATTGTTCACGAGAACTTGCCGTGCCATTCTCTTCGGTGTCTTTCGAAGACTGCATAGCTTCCACTTCAGTTTCCTTAATGGGTGACGGTTCCTTCTCTATTGTTGCTTCCTCTTTATCTTCAGATTTTTGCCTTTCAGACACATCATGCTCTTGTGACTCATTCTCGGGTTTGGACTCTTTGACAGGCGTCGAATCCTCCGGAGGGGGTGTACCATCTTTAGTGGGAACTTTCTCTGCCACTGAGTCTTCTTCTTTTGCAGGTGTGTTTTCATTTTCTACAGGAGCTTCCTTCATTTCTTTTTCTACGGAGTTCTCCTTTGATTCTTTGTTTCCTACAAGCCCATTTAAAGCATTTTCCTGTAATCATTACAGGATATCATTTGTCAATAAAACATCAACAGCTGTAAATAAATTATATGTTATGACCATTGAATATACAATATTTTCAACAATAAATACCTGGACTAGTTGTTCGGGAGGTATCTCTACTTTCAAGAATTGTTCTAAGGTATCTACTTCATTAGCCAAATCAAACTGATCATAATCCTGTGAAATCAAAAGGAATAATTCAATCACATTTTACATAAATTAGGATAGCAACAAAATTGGTTAATACATGATATTTGTAGATCATAAGTTATTAGTATTCAAAAATTACCCATATGAGTCACAAGCGGTAAATTGAGTCGGTTGGTATAAGGAAATATGGAAGTTAGGGTATTGGGTGACAATTACTCACCCCGCAGTATTCCTCGTCGTTGAACACCTGCGGCGGCAGCGGGGAGCGAGGGTTGGGGTCGCTCACTGTGCCTCCGTTGGACTTGGCATTGTTTTGCATGAAATCCTTATCAGATTCCTTTCCAGGTTCCGTTATGTCAATGATGTCATATTTGATGTTTTTCGAGTCTAATATCATTAGGACTCGCTGTTGTCTCTTTTTTACCTAAAATAATTAACCGTCACGTAACAAAAACAAACACGAAAAGAATCAATCGAGTAAAAAGACGAGGAAAGAGCCCGGCCAACTCAGGAATTTTCTAATATTAAACTTACCTCCTTGTTCCCAGAAATACCACTGATATATACTTTAACAACCATGGTTCAGAAGTAACTATTCGTACAAGAGAAGTGATACAAAGTAAGAGGAACCAAATAACTAACTCAGAAAAATAGGCTTGGCCATTAGACAATCTGTTGTAATAATAATAATTAGAGAAAGAAATGTCAAAATGTGTTTGACAGGTAAGTGTTGCTCATAAAATATTTGATTTGTACCATTTGTCTTATTATAATAAATATAAAGTCTCCATTCATCGATTATTGATTAGTTAATTAAACCAAGTGGTTTAATTTAAAGAGAAAAGTTTTCTATGCTAGTAAGTAAACATTTATAGTATAATGAAACGTAATTGATCTAATAAACTGTCACTGTCACATTGTCATACAATATTATTCATGCGACTATTAATTCGTAACGCATTTAAATTATTATATGTTTTTATTATAACAAAATAAAAAAAAATACAGCTTTCATAAGTTGTCCGGCAGAAAATTTTTATTTGCATCCAAAAAATGGTATTGATTTACTAAAACAAAGCAACGGGTGTGTGGTATATATAGCAAGGAACCGTTCCATTACAGTATATAGCCATTATGATAAGAACGCTATAAACAGAAAAAATCAAACAGATTGTATGAATTAGTAATCTAGTAGGACAGCAACACTAGTATCGTTTTGATACTGCAAAATTATAAATTGAAAATACTATTATTACATTTATAATACCTCTAATATTCATATTCGATATTTTATCGACCCAAATATTGTTAAAAAAAAAATATTTATTTATTGTTATTTGATTTTAGCAAAATTAAGTATACATACTCGTAAACAGAATACATGCGGGTATTCCCCGCATGTTGTTAGGGGAAACTAAGGAGTTTCAGTATTGCAGCCGGCTAGAGTGGGAGCTTGAACGTAGTTGCCGCATACTGTTATGAGCGGAGTAAGGCTCAGACGAGACACTCGTCCTCTGAGGCGAGTCCGACGAGCACACCGGTATGTTCCATTTGAGAGATCCCACAATAACGACAAAGAACGTCACCGGGGGCTTCCTAGTCGATAAAAATCCCATGTAGGCCAGCATCTCTCCCAAGGCAATATGGTACCTTTTGAAGGTGTCCCCTTCACCAAAAATATATTGGGAACAACTTCCCGTAAGCTACTAAAGACTGCAGTCTTTATCCAGACTATCTTTGATTCGTATACTTTATACAAGATGTTTGTAAAACTATTTCACATCATATCAGACCATTTCATAAGAATCCCGTTAAATAAATCTTTGCGTATTTTTGTAAATAGCGAGGTTGGGTTAGACAAATAAAACTCGTATACTTTTAATTTATAAATAGAAATTTATTCTGTTTGATCATACGCCATATTGTCATCTATACATCAAAACAGATTGCAATTGCACTATGACAGCATCCCATAAAACGCAAGGCAAGGAATGTGAAGCAGTCTTTTGTGTAATTACAATTTGACAGCTATGTAACAAAACTAAGAAACAGCAGAATATGAAATCGCATCAATATATTCCAGTATTAAATTTACAAGTAAATTTAATAAATGCCTACTACCCTATTCAAATACCATATGTATATAGTTCAAATTAATATTAGCTGAACTAGTGAATTCTATAATTGAGCGCATACTTATGTCATATATGGTACATATTTAATGAAAATGTATATCTTAACTTTTTATTACTATTTAATCACAGTAAATAGATTTTAGTAATATAATTGATTTTTAAATTTTCATCTTACAATGTCCTGTTGGCTTAAGGCTGTTCACATAAGTCTGCTATTATTTTACTAACATCTGTAGGTGTATATATCACATGAGTGCTCCATATATTTAGGCCATTCTTGTTTAAAATGTCCTGTGTCTTATGTGCTACAGCATGGTAAATAACATTCTACATAATTTAAACTATGAACATTACTCTCGACGATGTTGGAACACAACGAATTATGAACTCTTAGAATCGTATAGATAAAGGTGCTTGTTAAAGATCGTGACAGAGAAAATACTAGAGCTACTTAGTATTATGTCCGAAATATAATTGGCTGGAATCCAAACAGCTGTTAGTAATAACAGACAAAACAAATAGAAGTGTTGTGATATGATATAATACATACTCTGTCGGTATATCGTAGGGTCGATGGTAATTACAATATTAAAAAATATTTCTGTAATATCGTAATAGGGACTATATTCATCCTTGCCATTCCACCAAAACTTTATATTACAATATATTGGATTTCGTAATGTCAGATCTTTTAAAAAAAAAAACGGAATGTAATTCATTAATTGTTACTATTTGAAACTCTACCTATCATTTTATAGCAAAACAAAAGAATATAAATAAAATACAAGTTATATAAAATTGTAATAAAATAAAATCATCTAAAATAAATCAGTACATTAACATAATCACCATTTTAATTAGTAGGTACTTTATTGAATAGATAGGGACGCTCATTTTATGAATCACATAAAAGTAATGAATTTCCATTGATACAATTAAACAATGATAAATATTATAACTTTGTGCATAGTACTAATAATATTAACCTTTTACACCATCCCGTTACTTCGAAAATCGATTCACTGAGTCCATTGACATTACGCTTCACTTTACCTCTACTATCTATGAACGGAACTCGGGGAAAAATGTCAAGCACCAAAAATAACAGGTTTAATTCGAGCTTAAAACAAAAAAAGAAAACATTTCTATAAAATTCGATCGGAAGTCCGCAGCGGCGCCGCTATGGCGCGCGGCGGCGGACACGCGCCACTACACTGACATGCCTTTACTTGCAAGTTTTGCAACATTATAAACATACAAATATTTACATTGTTAACGATCGATGCAGTTCACCAATAGAAATAGAGTTTGATTGGCTCCTCCAATTATAAATTATCATATACATACATACGCTACTCGCTGCAATCCTCTTCATCAAAATTTCATTGATTTACGATAAATAAATAAACCGAAATAACTTTATTCCACTTCGTTTAATTACAATACATCGAGGGGCGTTTCATAATTGTATTTAATTTTAATTTAAACACTATCTCTTAACGTTAAACGACCTTCGCATTTACACCTAACGTCATTAAAGTGACATTAAAAATTGCAAATCACTGTAGCAATATAATTTGGCATGCAAACAAAGGGTTTCTCTGTAACGTTGACAAGATTTAGGGTACGGTTGTACCGAAAGGGAGAGAAGCGAAGCTACGTTAAGGCTCTGCGCACACTGCGACCATTTTTCAAAGTGTTTTTTGCCGTTGTCGCCTATAGTTGCAACACCATGCGCTCACTGTGAGCACCACTGTGCGACTAAAGGTACTAGTTCTGTCTCGAAATGGACTTCGCTACGTCTGCATAGCATTCGATTAGGCGACAAACAGTCGCAGTGGGCGCAGAGCCTCAGACGGTGTTAGACAGTCACGCGGTCGGCAGCTTGTTCTTATTAAAACGTATCAATGATTCTTATGCTCCAACTCCAGCGTGACAGCCGCGCGGCTCCCCCGCTCCGCTAGTCTCGTCCAACTCACACGTACGACGCCACACGGACCGCCGCGGACGCGGAAATCGCATACCCCTCACGCATCACACAACGATCTCGAGATTGCTTGGCACACTGACAGCTCGGACACGATCTATAGACTGATCTATTTTAGACAATAGGGCGGACCCGATAGCTAGCACGACAAGATTCGTAGCGAAAGTTGTGAAGGTGCAAAACGGCTGCGGGGGCGATACGGGTCTGACATAAATGGGTCACTGAGACTGATATCAAGCGGTTACGATTGCTTAAAAATCGAAAATCAAAAAATATATATAATCGCTGCAATAACATTACGTCTTGGTTCGTGCACGTGTGACTTAAGGCTTAAGAAACGGGAAGCGCTGTTTTTTTTTTTACAACATTACGGAATGTTAATGACGAGCGAAGACACGAGGTGATAAGTGTCGCGTGGAAACTTATATCTTACATTAAATTTAACTAATGTTTGTGTTCGTGCACGCTTTGGAATGTCAAAACGACTATCGTTGAAACGTTTAACACTCTGAGCCTACGTAATAAATTTAATTTTACATTGTAACGAAGCTATCTGAAGATCACAAGGAATTTTTTTTTAACGCATGCCAAGAATAACACAAGGTGGATGGACATTTAGCGGAAGATTTGCAAATATATGTACATAGTTTTAAGCTTTGGGACACGAATTAAGATCCATAATTGATCCGTTCAAGTGAAATATCAGAAGCTTTCCGATGAATATAAAAATTCTAATTCAGTGTTAAACGATTAACAGTCTAAATTAGCTGTAAACGATCGATAGTAAGAACTACATTGATTACCACAAATAATTTGTCATTTACACTGTTAAAAACTAGTTGAGACAAACTTAATTTTTTGTAAATAATTTATTCGCCTAATAACTGCATTCGTTGGAAGTACACATAGTAAACTTCACAATTGTATAACGGTACTTAAAAACAATACAGACGAATTGAGAACCTCCTCCTTTTTAACCGACTTCAAAAAAAGGAGGAGCTTTTTAAATCGTCTGAATTTTTTTTTTTGAAGTCTGTTAAAAATGCAGTAGAATTGCCGATAATTTGCAGTAATCATTATTATCGATCCATTTTTTTTATTAACACTTAGTTATATGTGTCAGAAACACTTCCACGACAAGATGGCAACACAGAATCGGCTTTAGTCAGAGACTTTACAATTTTATAAATCGGTTATTGACCTTGGATTGCAGTGACGATTTATTATCGGAGTTATTATGTAAAATTATTTAAATGATATATAAATTAAGCATTCGACCGACAAGTAACAAACAGACAACGGTTGTTGTATGACGAATTTACCCTAATTTCTTCATATTTATTGTTATACTCGATGCATACAACGATATAGTTAAATCTAAACAGTGAAACGATGGAGCCGCCTGTAAAGTTCGTAGCGTGCAGTTGTCCTCAATGGGCACAAGTTATTGAAGATCTTATATTAAATGTAGCGGTCAGAGACGCCGCTTAAGATTAAGGAGTGGTCCTGCAGATACGGGGGCCGGACGACAAGTTTTGAGCCTAAAGTAAAAACATATTTGTAGTTGTCAAAGATACTCCGTACAATATATCAATTGAGATCGGTCTAACTAGTTAATAAGCGTACAATATCATTATTACGGTGTGAATTATTGAACTGTATACAATCAAAATCTCTCACGCCTTACTGCATTTAACGCACTAGCATCGCACACTCATCGAGTTCCTCTTAAAAAAATATTATAAGTAGACTAAAAATATACTTTTGAAATGTCCATCGTCTTCGGGGCGTCTGGAACATCACTGCAACGGTTCAACAGACAAGTTTATTATACAGCAGAACAGGAATTCCTGAAAGATCGTTCCCGCCCTCACACCGCCATCACGTACGAAAACATCGTCAACATTAGAAAAGTCAAATACGCATTTTACTTCTTTTAAAGATGCGAGAAGTGCATTTAAGAGTTTACTAGGGTGCTAATTCAAAAACTAATTACTACATAGGAGTTTACTTAAGACTTTTTAAACCTTAGACTGAGAACTTCAGCCGACCCTCGTATGTATACCCAAGTTCATATTTCACAATACACGTGCTACACTCACCACATTTGACACGACGTATAATAGATACGCGAGAACAACAAATTAAATCTAACTCCATCAAGTTAGTTGTCGCACCGACCTCCGGGCCCAGCACGAGACGCACCGGGTTGTTTAAGCACGAAAATGTAACGTTGTCGTAGAGCGCCACTCGCGCGGAGGGCGTTCACACGGGCGTGCCGAAGTCGGGGTCGCCGCGCCCCGCCAGCAGCTCCACGCGCCGCGCCGACCCGATCCTGCAGACACACACACACACACACGCACGCTCACGGGTGCGCACACTAACGCACACGTGCACGATGCCACACCGATGTCATATAAAATAGAGTAGTGTTCGTGTTACAACCGATGTTCAACGAAGATATTTTCAATGCGGATTAAAAGCTTATTCATTATTGTTATGGCGTGATATCGGTTTTGGTCGGTTAGCGTCGAGCACAAGCCTCTGTTGCCCCGTGATCCGTTATCACGTGATCTAAATTTATTAGTTACCAAAAATATATTGAGCAATAAGCTTCACCGTGGTGCCACTGCTACTTGGATTGGTATGACTTATTAAATATCATAAGAACTATTTCGTTTCTTACCGAAATCCTTTTGATTCCCTTCTTAGTAACGGCTTACTTTCGCCATTGGGCCGGTTATACTTGGCATCGATATCGACGAGCGGCGCGAGCGGCACGCTCGGCGGCGGCGGGGACGGCGAGGGGGGCGCGGGGGGCGACGCCTGCGGCGAGGGGGCGGGCACCGGCGATGGTTCTCGTAAAGGAATCGAATCGGAAATAGACTTTTTGCGCGGTGCAGCGTATTTGACCGCAAGAGCGGGTAAAACGGGCGGAAGTGTCGGTATCGGTCGGTCGGTAGCGGCGGGCGCGGGCGAGGACGCCACGCTCACGGTCGCCGACACCGTCGATACGGACACCGGCTCCGGGTCCTGGGGCTGCGGCGGCGACGATTTCGGAAACGAGTCCGACACGATCGCCGGGCACGCGTCCCGTTTCAGGATCGCTGTAAACAAAATAGAACAATACGAATTAGAATTAAGCCGACAGCACAGAGCCACAAATCGCTGTTGAGTAATGATAACAGTGCACTGACCGCTACGGTCGTGCGTGTCGTCGACGTGCGCGCCGGGCCGGGCGAGCGGCTCGTCCGAAGACACGCCGTCGGGCGCCAGCGCGCGGTACGCACCCTTCGTGCGCCAGTCCTGACGTACAGTGATATAGTAAGTTATTGAATACAGCGAATTGTTGAAAGAATGATTTACGTGTTACGATGTTTCGATGGTACGATTGGATGCCGTTTCAGAAACAATATGTGAATACAATCATGATGAATAGTTACGTTTTTATTTATTTTCATGCTCCATAGTGTACGTACGCGATAATGAGTGTCGTTCGATAGAAATTGTGATTACTCTGCAAAAATGAATCCTGTACGTATTTTGTTTTAAGAAAAGTGTCTCGATGAAGGACCTGCGGCTTGCGCTTCTTTTTCAAAGACAGACGTCGCTGGTGAACCGGCGTGGAGTGCGGCGAGGCTGACGAAGGGGCGCGCGAGGCGGGCGATGGGCGTGCGGCGGGCGGCGCGGAGGGGCGCGCGGGGGGGAACGGGCGCGCGGGAGGCGACGGGCGCGCGGGGGGCGACGGGGGCG
>DWDX01005006.1:0-10997 GCA_018245675.1 Agara michaeli | reverse complement strand
GGGGGTGTACTACACTCCTCTGCCTACCCCTTAGGGGATTACAGGTGTGATGTTACGTTTAATAAGTAAATATAGTATACAGTTAGTGTTTTACTGCCACTGGAACGATCTGATTGATTTTACGATGGGATTTATTTATTAAAACGAATCTCCACCATCAGCTAGTCACTCAAGCTGTAATCAATTGCTATATTATATATAAAAAAAGTGTTTATGATTACAATATCATACCAGGCTCATGTGACCCGAGACTTCAAAATCTGTGGTGTTAACTACCTAACATACATTGAAATCACTTTAAATGTTAACAAAATATTATGTGTAGTACTAATAACTCAGTACAATATTATGTACAAAGACGGTGATTGCCTTTTGTAATATATTTCCATTTTCCATTTAACCTTTCCATTTAACCTATTTCCATTTTCAACAGTCCATAAATGAAGCTAATTAACCTATCGATTAAGAGATTTTATTCGAAATTAAATATTAATAAACAAAAAAAATATACTTTACACAATCAGTATTGTACAATATAATGAATGTACTGTTTTAGTTATTACGATTGTAAATTACTTAGTAATAATAGATTTAATCTCGTTACTATGCGGTCCATAATTTGGAAATAATGTTATTAAAGTACACTTGTCTACTTTAAATTGTAATTAATAAAATTATAACGTTAAGGTAAAAATAATGCAATTTTACCTTGAAGTATCCGCCTTGGTACAGTGTATCTGGAGGTCCGAAAATTGCAACTTCCCACTCAAATAAATTGTCCTCTCCTAACAGTTTCACTCGAAAACCTTCGACTGGTTCCTCTTGTAAGCTTTTGTATTCCAACGCTAAGGCTCTCAGAGCCGAACTTGTAGGTACCATGCTAGACATTTTTATGAACTATAGTTTTTTATCAGTCACAAAACTGTCACTGCTATTATTATGAAGAACTTTTATTAACATAACACTGTTCAGGTTTTCTGGCGATCCACGTATTCACAAAGCATTTCATTCGACTCGAGTCACAATAACAAGGCACGAATTTCGGTAAACATATCGCCAAAAACTCACGGATTTAACTATTCACACGTTCATCATGATAGCGCATGCTGACAGAATAAAGTATGAAAAATCATACGCGAACTACAGCGAGTTTTAAAACAATGAGAAAGCTACTATTTAATCTCCAAACAATAGCAGTGCGAAAGAAATCGTCTGCGTGTTCGTACGTATACAGCTGCTGTCTGAGTTGCCCGAATGAATATTGTAGAACAGCTGTTAGTTATTTCCGTGGTTGATTGCGCAGCAGCATGACGCACGCGGACACTTATTGACTATCGAAACACATAGCGACATCTAGCTAAGTTTTAAAAATAATCTTATGTGATTTTCTTAGCATGGCAACCTTTACAGCTTATGTACATGAAGAAATAGAGATTACAGATGGCAGCACAATGCAATGTGACAATATTTTTAAAACCAAGTCGAAGTTTAAACAAGACCTCAATAGGTAGCGTTACTAGTATCATTTTAAATTATTTTCGTACAATGTAGCTTGAGATTTCCAATTAATTCAAATTATTTACAAGTAATCTTATCACCAGCAACCCACCCGGGTCGATACCCAGCAGAGGTTACTATTTTCTACAAGTTTACTCCTGTACGTGGTTGGTTATGTTTCACCTTTCTTATACTTAACGGACAAATTTTTTAACATTAAATTGGAAATGGAAAGTCTTATGGTTCAAGAAAATGATTTATCACAGTTTTATATTCAGAAACTTCCATTTTCACATATTTCTAAACATTCCTTGCTGCGATTGTAAATATTCATCAAGAGATGGAAGTACCTCAAATGATTTTCTTATCTGGGATATTAAGTGTTTAACAAGAGATGGCGGTAGCAGAAAGCATTTTCTGTACTGCAATATGAATATTAACATTTCTGTCTACTATTTAAACAATAAAATCTTCTTGAACATGTAATTTTTTTGGGTCATGAAATAGATTTATTACAGTTTTATAGTTAACTGAGCGAAGTTCTGTCGCCCAAGTATCTATAAATATATTTTAATAATTACCGATTATAATTGTCTGGATTATTCGTATTCCATGAAGTAATTCGTAAGCATGTAGGTATCAGACCGAAAAGAAATTATCAATTTTTTGTATTTTTTTAATTTCATAGGCTAACGTTTGTCATCTCGTATGATGGGATGCGTATATGGGTAAGATGGATTAGGTACTAGTCTAATTATCCTTGTTATATATTTTATTTGCCCTTGCTTTGAAGAGTCATAAGTTCTATCTATTTCTCGAACTCGAACACAGTCGCCGGCAAAGCATCCCACTCTTTAGCCATGGATCTGACTCGATTTGTTCCGGCTTTAGTCATCGCCAGCTGGAGAACTTTCTGGTCCAAATTAAAAAATAAATAAGACTTTTAGCAATTATATTATTACAACATGAGGTGTTTTTACCTACCTTAGAATTAGCGACATATGTGACCGTACTCAAACGAGACGAGCATCCGATTATGATCAGGAGACCACTCCGCCTCGTTGTCTTTCCATGTCTGTTTGTTATTTTCTGTTCGGACATATGTAGACCCAAATGTAAGTTTCCGTATGTCATGTATCCTATTTTCTATTTTCTATCCTACTTATATAAATTTAAATTGGATAAAAAAAAATTGTGTTTCCAAAATGTTTGTATCGATAACACTAAACCTGGTCAATAGCTACCAAACAAAAAAGAAAAGGGAAATCGGTTAACAAACATAGAAGAAAAACTTACTTAACTGTTTTGCTTTAGCATATTTATAATACAGATAATAATGATATATGTAAGTATAATATATTTACAAACTGAATAATTAGTAAGTAGTGCATAATCCTCTGTTACGATAGAGTAATATTGGAATGAGGTGAGGCTGTAGAACTCACACCCACACATTTATTTCTGTAGAAAGTTACCTTATCCGGCTAGGATACTAGTTTTTATGCAAAACTAGTGTTTGTACCTTTGGTTTCGTTCGCTTGCGTTCGTTACTATATTTATCCTTTTTTGAATACTATATTCAACGTAGGTGTCGAAATGCTTAACAAGTAATAGTGACAACATCGAGTTATATAATAATAACGATTTTTTAATCTTATATCTTTGAATCTTAATATAATTTTTATATTGAAATTTCCATTGGATCAGTAAGTAGCAAGCGTTTCAAGAGGTTTCGATAAAACGATTATATATAACCAAATGCCGACATGTATAATTTTTTTTAACACGCGTGAGTTACTATTTACATTGATTTGTTTTAGATTATGTGAAATACTCAAGTAATAATAGGTATATGTTTTTTTTTACTGCCTATAGTAAATATTCTTCTCAAATTTTTCTCGTTACGATGTATATAATGAAAATAACGCCATTAATGTAATTTAGGAAAAGTTAGGTATTAAATTGAATGATGTGTTTTCTCAGCTCCTTTAAGTTCACTAGAATAGTTTTATTTACTGCCCTAGATATTCATCTCAGACTGAGCCACATCGAAACTTTGGCTGGTTTTAGCTACTGCTTTGTAAAGAAGGTTATTTAACCTGACACAATCCACTTATATGTATATGTGGATGAGACTTTGGCATTTACACTTACCTACCTGCACATATCGAGTTGAGATTTTACATTACTGGGTACCAGAAAGACGTAAGTGATGTTATATGTATACACACACAAATATATAGATATGTATATACAATAATATGTAAAATGTGTACGCTATATAAATAGGTAAGTACCTACTTATCATGTTCTTCGTAAGAACGTATCATGTTTATTATTAGCTATTATTAATATAACTGTACCGTGTAATAAGTACCTAGCCGCAGTTTCAAAACAGCATTAAAGTTGTGAATAAGTATTTGCAAGGCTCCAGATCAGACGGTGGGTGCGTGATTCAAAGCCGTCGCCCACCATGCCTTTACAAGGCAGTCAGAACCGGGCCTTGCGCAACCCACGGCTGACTTCGAAATATTAGCGCTGATATTTTAACGCTGCAACTGAAATAAATCTATAGCAATACCTAAAATCTTCTTTTCAACTAATTAAATTGAGTCTTAATAATGCAATAATGTTTCAGCGAATTGTTTATTGACTATACGAA
This sequence comes from Agara michaeli, assembly GCA_018245675.1. Lineage (NCBI taxonomy): Eukaryota > Metazoa > Arthropoda > Insecta > Lepidoptera > Hesperiidae > Agara > Agara michaeli. Next base: position 6,838 of record DWDX01005006.1, on the reverse strand, counting down.
GTATAGTTATTGATTATACCTATTGTTGTATGGACTAATTGCCAAAATTGAATTTTGTAGCTTTAGATACAAGTAGATAAAACTTTTCTTTTGAAACATGGAAGCAGGATATCACTATAAAAGTGACAGATCCTGAGATTTTTATGCAAATTTATTCTCACTGTCTAAAAGGCCCGCTTAATGACATAAATAAAAAAATGCGTATAGAATTTTTATCTCTATGAATTTTTCAGTTGACACATTTATTAATACCAAACAGTTAAAATGTGCAGTAAACACCTATCAGTAACTACCTTTTTACTACTATTTTCTGATTATACTCTATTACTTTGTGATTTTGTTTTAACGAAATTATCTTTTATAAAACAAGGTTTCAAAAATGAAAAATTTTAATCTAGGCTGGTAACATTACTGCAATAATATTTAATCTTTTTTTTACCTTTTCATGCCGCTGCAATTTTTTCATATTCGTCACTTCACTCGTATATTTCCATCTACACGCATGATATCAGTTTTTTTAAATAAAAAAAATCAGGTCATCTTAAACGTAGATAACGCATCAGCTTTGAGGCAAGACCGGGTTGCATTGGATACAGCTCGACGCCAAAACAAAATGTAAATCAGCCTCGATCTGGGTGGGTAGGTACCCTTCTTCTAGATTCATGTTTTACTGTACATATATAGCCAAATTGTTTATCGTTTTCCTTTAGTGTTGCCATAATAACATATATATCTGCAAGTAAGTACTTACAAAGCTGCAAGTAGAAATGTAGTTAACGAGCATTCCTAGAAATCTGCTTACTTATTTAATCCCGTTAGCTCTGTAGTTACTGAACTTTACTGCTGATACGAGGGTACTGGGTTTGATTCCCCTCAATATTAAAAATATTTGTATTATGAGCACGACTATATTATGTTCTGTGTCTGGGTGTACAATTATTATTAATATAACAGTGTATTTAGAATTTCATTGAGTTTATCACCTGTTTTTTATAAATATCGCAAGGACGTGAAGAAGCATAATGAAACTAACAACTTGAATATTTGTAATTACTACAAGTACTTAAGTTATAAAACTGCATACATGGATTGTATAATATGAAATCTATTAATCCGCATTCGGCTAGCATGGATAGCATGGACTTTAAATTTTATCGTTATAGGAGGAAATCCGTATCCAGTAGTGGAATCATGAAAAGGTTAAAAAAATGTTTTCAAACTAATTCTTCTGGCCGCTTATCCATCGGTTATTTATTATTTAATTTATATAGTACATTATTTTACCAATCACAGTTAATTTCATACACACATTATATGTTTCGTTAGTTAAAATAGACAGACGGTGACTAATAAATGTTATCCGTCACTTCGAAACCTTGCATCAATGACTATGTGCAGGTTTCAGTAAAATGTGAATAAATGTGCGTCTAGAAAAGTCTTACGTCATGCAGGCAAATGAAGTAACAGTCAATGTACCATTTTTGGTATGAGTCCAACAGCGAGATGTAAGCGCTTACGTGTCGCGAAGGTCTGGTGGGCGATGCGATATGCGATGTCAATGTGTAAGGCTACTCGGCGCCGGCGCAGGCTCACATACCGCGGGCCATTCGCGAGCAGTGCGCGCTCTCACGTGATACGACTCGAACGACTCTCGCGATCAATTTATTCTATAGTTACATGGCAAATGTTTTTATACTTTTAATATTATGTGAACAAAATTTATTATAGAACTCGTGTTTAAACATATTTAATCGTTATTTAAGAATCTCCCGTAACGTAAGCTAGTTCGTAAATTTTATAATCAAGAAATATAGTGGGACCAAAATGACGATAAAAAATAAAAAGACTACACAGTCGAATACGTCCAAAGTGACATCAACGAGTAGTGCAACTAGTGGTGTGCAGAAGACCAGTAAGTCTACATCGGTGCAGAAGAGCAGCAACACATTGCAAAAGGTCACCTCGTCTGGTAAGAAAGTTCGCTACATAGATGTGAAGGTCGAGGAGCCTGATCCTCTCATGATAACAGATGTAAGTGATCATGCATCTATAAGCGGTTCTACTATATCGGAGCACTACAATAGCCATCCACACTACATTATTACTGAAGCTCCGTCAATGACAGATTTGTCGCAGATAAGATCTCAGGAACATTTTATAAGTGACATGGCTCAGTCCAATACAGGAGAATATGTATCAAATTCTGTATTACAAGAGTCTTCTGCATCGCATCAGCAGCAGAGCTCTAAAAGCGAAAGGATTGAATCTTCCACCTCTTCAATCCAGCATTCCGGTACTACTCATAGTCAGTCATTTGACAGAACTGCAGACTCTTCCGAACACAATCAAACGCTTAATACTGCTTTTATTGATAACTCTAACAGTAGAAGCACTAGTAATAATTTTTTAACAAGATCCCAAGGTGCTCATGCTACCGAATCGTTCATTCAGTCCGAACGGCAGAATTTAATAAATACACAATCGAATAAACGTACTGCAGGGGCGCGAGAAAATGTAATTACGAATGTGTCTAACACATCTGACACGAGAAATACTAACATTCGCGAGAAAGAAAACTACAAAAGCACCCCTGTAGCTCCAGATCGAGTTCAACGTGTTAAGTCGGACTCTTCAAACTTCTATGGCTGGGAAGATGACAAAAATGTTAAAACGAAAGAGTACAGCAGTACATCACATTCAAGTGAAACTAAAAGCAGTAGTGTAGCAAAGTCGTCGTCATCATCATATGTCGTGGAAATAGTAGACGGAAAAGAGCGCATTATTGATAGCTCTAAGCGAGAATGGGGTGATGCTAAAGAACATGCCACAAAAGAAGCTTATGCTAGTGTAAGTGGCACCGATATTAAACCACAATCTGTGCACAGCATTGATAACTACGATATGAAATCCAAATACGACACTGGTAAACACGGTCAAAAACCCACAAGTGAAATGATGATAAAAGAAGATTCAAAAATCATTAAGGATGGAAAGCAAGTGACAGCTCATGAAAGTATTATTTCTCAGAAAGATAATTCAAAGCTTCAGCAATTCAGTTCAACGCAAGGACAGCTAACATCGCAAGATCGTTATCATTCAAATATTACAACTGAGGATACTACCCATGTAAATAAAAATGTGCAAAATCAACTAAAAGAAACTCGTGTATCTCAAAGTGATAAAGTTACAAACGAAACGTCTAACGTTAGAAGTCGTAATATACATACGACTGATTCTTCCAATTTAAAAGATTACGAGACCACTATACAAAATCAGCTGAAGAAAGTGGGTGACATATTACAAATTAGTGACACAGAAAACCTTAACTATTCTACAAAAATACTAAAAAGCAACACAAGCAGTGCTCAGCAAGCTTCTACATCATCTTACGTATTTGAAGTAGTCGATGGACAGCAAAGGGTTGTAGACAGTTCTCATAGAGAATGGGGAGATAACAAAGAGCATTCAACATACGAAAAAAGTCATAACATCAGTGGTACTGGTATTGAACCACAACATGAATACAGTCGCCATGTCTTAGATAAAGAATCTTACTATGATACTGGCAAAGACGGAATTCCTAAAAGCGCATCTCAAGTATCGGAAGAATCGGTTTTATTCAAAAACGGAAAAGAAATAGCATCTACTAGCAATAAATATGCTGGTGATTTCACGAAGAAACCAGCAATCACTCACATAGACAAAGAAGACATACATAAAAAAAATATCATTGATTCTATCGATGAAACTATTTACTCTGATACACATAAATCTACAGATGATATTCAATCACATACTCGAGATGCTAAAAATGTTACTCAAACAACTGATTTTATTAGCAATGAAAAACAGACTTTATCAAAAGAAACTTCCTCAACATCAAAGTCCCAAACTAAAGACACATTAACGACTTATGAAAGAAGTACAGGAACATGGAATGGAAAGTTTATTTATGAAAAGGACGAAGATAGGCCAAAACGTCCCAAAGAAAGGTCACCATTTGAAAGACCCAGTGAACCAAGACATCACTTAAAACGACAAGACACGGAAGAAAATATCATTCTATCATCAAGAGACATCAAAGATTTCACGTCTATTAGCGACTTACGAAGAATCGTTGAGTCATCACAATCCAATAAGGATGTCACTGTAAGTAATAAAAATATTGTGATAAAAAGAAACATCGATGACAGGATCCTAAAGGAAATTATCGATACAGTAAAAAAATATCCTTTCAAAAGAATTGAAAAAGTCACTTACGGTACTAAAATTAACGAAGACGTAAAAGATTTGTATGAAGGACTAGACACTGAAAAAACAACCGTTGTCAACACTACTAATGCCGATACGATAAAGAAATCATTTGAAGTAGAGAAGACTAGAAGTCAAATTGAAGTCACTCGATACATCACTGAAAATGGGATTACTAGAAAAGAGACTACATATGAGGATGCAAAGGAGGACGAGAAAGTGAAGACGGACGTTTTTGTCGACAACAGCTCGTTAGACATCAGAAATTTGGTAAGGTTTATTTTAGAGCACAACCACATTTGAGGCAGTAGTTGTAGTTTACTATAATATCTTACATTTTCGCAGAAGGATGTCCGCACAACGAAAGATATACGCGAATATGACGAGACCGACCGTGCGATAACCGACACCACGAGGAAAGATACTGTCGTCAGTACGGTTTACGACGAGAGTATCATCGACGACAGGAAAACCGTGCGAGACGACAGAACTACGACCCAAGAGACAGTCTACAGGGATGAAACCAGGCCGAGACCAAGTGGTCCCAAGAAACCGGAAAAAGTTGTCAAAGAAAAATGCATTTGTGAAATTTGCACTTGTGGGTAAGTGAGATTTAATTATTTTTACTAACACGCCCTTCAAATGATTAGTGTTTTTTGAAATTTTTGAGGTTTGCTACATATTTATTTCACGTTAATTAGTTTCGCAAGACTTAACCACTTGCCTAAGATTTTTGCTAATATATTTTTTTTTTTATTAGTCTGGCATTTAACTAATGGCTTATCTCATGGTAAGTGAGCTGTAGCCTCGTATGTAACACGTTACCTACCCAAATAAATAACCAATATATTGTTAAATATTACCGTAAAAAACATATCTATTCCGAATAGTCACACATTATGGCTATTAAGTCATTGTTTCTATAAATATTCGTTGTACCGTGTCGCTGCTATATCAAAACTGACTTTCGTAGAGGTTATTCAAACGTACACTGTGCGGCCATGAATTTACAATTGAGTCCATTGTAAAATGACCGCCGGTCATTCGTACTTATATAAATTGATGAACACGGAAAATCGTTTTGAACGTAGATAGCTCTATACGTAACACAAAGCCATTGTGACTAGATCGTACGGGCGGTTGCCTGAGGCTTTGTTTTTTCATTTCAATTTAACTTATGTTCAAAAGATGTCCGTAATATTGTCAAAGTTCTCTTGTGTATCCAGTTTTTTTTTCCTTAGAAATCTAATAATTTACTGAGAACGAGACTTCCACTGTCTTAACGATGGCTTCCTAAAGACAGTGGTTAAAAAAGTCAGGTGATGTTTTAATATGGCAAAAAATAAGCTAATAATTGATTAGTATTTTTTTAAATACAGCTTTAATCAATGGTTGCTACAATTTAGGCAAAGTTATGAAAGTAGTAGCGTAATCTATCGAAGCCAGTCTATAACTATAGTCCAATTATTTCAAAAACTGTGAATATTACTCAATGACATAAAGTCACGTTGCAACAACATATACGACAGAGTTGCCATCTGCAATATACAAACTGCGCACTTGCAGTCACGTGTACAGCCGCCATAGAAGAATACGATATTGTTAGAAGATTCTTCACCTACAGATTTAACTTACGTCTTATGTCTTACGTGTAAGAGTCTCTATACCATTTCACGTCTAGACGCAAGAAAGATTTAATGTGCTTTTTTAATATTACGGAAATCGTATATTATTTCCTTAGGTTAATTGCCGAGATATTTTTTTCAAGAAGATTTACTAAATGACATAAATTTAATTACTAGAATTCGCTACATACATAACGTAACGTAATCAGGTACTTATTTGTGTGTAATTCGAAAACAAAATTTCCACAGATGAGTTTGGCTAGTTCGAGAATTTTATAAATTAAACTATAATAAGACTATATTTATTTACATAACATCTTGTTAAATTTAAGCTAGAGCGTCTAAAATATTTACATCTACTTGTCAAATATAGTAAGTAACGGATACAAACTTACATAAGTATATAACATAAATAAAAGATAAAGAGATTACATAATGAATATCTGCTGTAAAATATGAACTTATCAATACCGTGTGTTAAAGATAAAGTGATTAGCATACCTAGCTAAAAATAAATAGAACATTTAAACAAGCTTCTCTTAGCAGTCTCTGAGATAGTTTTAATGGTGAGTAAATCAGATCAATTTTTTTCATTGGTTATTAATAGTATAAAATATTTTAAAGTTATGATTTTTTAAACATGATGATTTTTTTAATGGTAATAATATTAAATTGTAATAATTTCAAAATATGATAAAAAGTGTATTGGAGGCCATATTATACAAGCCGGTAACTTTTATATTGCTGTGCACAGATAATCGTATGTATGATTTTATGAGTGACTAGTTGATAACCCCGGCTTCGCCCGCGTGTTACAAAATAGTAATGATAATAATACGAAAATAAAAAAAGTGTAACAAAATAATTTATTTATTGAAGGAAAGTTCTCAAAAAAGAAATATTTTCCCGTTTTGGCAACATTTTTCATTGCTGCTCCACTCCTATTAGTCGTAGCGTGATGT
>DWDX01005005.1:0-10999 GCA_018245675.1 Agara michaeli | reverse complement strand
CCTTCAATAAATAAATTATTTTGTTACACTTTTTTTATTTTCATATTATTATCATATTTTGAACACGCGGGCGAAGCCGGGGTTAACAACTAGTAAATAATATTCATATAAAAGTCAATCATTGAGGTGTTAACTTACTTAATCATCGCAATGCTAATATAATGTATATGTGTATTGTTTAGTCCTCTAGTGTGGTAGCTACATTACTCACACATCTCAAACTCGCAAAAAATCTCATTATCGCTAACTATGCAATGTAAAATAAAACACATGGCGTTCTAGCAAATGCATACCTCCCTCGAGCGTCTTCCAACGTTTTGCTCCTTTTTGGTATGAATATATAATCTGCAATAAATATGTAGTTACTGACTTTACTAACTTTACATTTAAACCATGCTTATATGAAACCTTATATGCTTGTCTTAAGGCTTCCTTAAATGCTTAGCTGTGACACATACCCACTGTTAAGCAACGAAGACCAGCCAAATTCAAAATATATGAATATTATAAATGAGCTGTGCCCCGCGGTGTTACCCGCGGAGATTTTGATCCCGTGGGGATTTCGGGATAAAAAACAGTCTACATGTTGCCGTATAACCTTAGTTTTCAACCAACCAACCGCCTAGTTTTCGCAACGCACGCCGAAAACTGACTTTAATAGGCAATTTTTCGCTCACTTGGTTTACATTATTGTAATTTTCGTAATTTGGTTCCCTAATTTGTTTGGAAATAAAATTTAGCCTTTGAAAATGTTTATAAATCTTTTGAGTACTTTTTAAGTTTGTTCAATACAAACTAACATACAAATCTTTACTCTTCATAATATTAGTGTAGACTAGTGTATTGTCATCATTGATACATCAGCATCGCGGAAGTGTTCCTTATGTTTTTTATCAGATTTTTACTCAACTTTTTTACTTCGTTGTAAATCGCAAATTGTATATAACTCCATGAATAAACATAGAATGTATTGGTCATTGACCTAGAGTGGTACGGGCGAGAGTGATCAGTCCGGGTCAGTAGGTTTGCTCAGCTAACGGGACACATCTGCGATCAATTTTTTTCTACCAATTCAGCAATCCCTAGTACAATCGACCGTAGAGCCAGCCATAAACAAAAACAGGTTTGATGGACATGCGAATGAACTTAACATGCGGAGAGCATCACAAACAAAACAATATAATGTAATGTTATTATGCTTATACAATTTTCTTTGCTTTGTTAGACCATTAATTTTGTCAGTTATGTCTGAAACAATGTAGTTTTAATTCGATTTCATTTAAGTCTAAAGTCGACGCGTGATAGCAGCCGACAACATATAGGTAAACCTCAAGTTTTATTAAAAGCAGACTTACGAAATCACATTCCGTACACTTTTAGATATTTCGCCATCTAGCCGTTGTGTTCGGTAAATATTTCAAACGATGGGTCTCTCCTAGCGAATTTTATTCCAGCTTCATTTCCGTATTTTGTGTAGATGGCGCTAGTAACAAGCAACGAGCTTAGATACTCCATCTAGTGAAGACATTTTTGGACATCTTTATACCTGTTACTGTGTACAAATTTCGAAGTATGGAAGTTCTTAACAATCATAACCAGTCATTACTCGAGTCGGTACTACTTGTCAATTTAATGAAATTATATCTTCCATTTAATGCAATTATATCTTTGTGAAATCTCTGTTATGATTACGCGAGATTGCAGTGTTCATTATGCTAATTATTTTACCACATATGACACATGCATAGTCCATTCTACGTCTCAGCCGTGGCTATTAGTTGATCTCAATAAACAAACACCTTTCATAGAAATAGATATATTTGCATTATCTTATTTGCTATAAATGGTTCCTATATATCTGTCCTGTTTTAGTCATTATGCTATGAATATACCTACATACGTACGTTATGTCATCAGCAACTATGACAACAAACGTTGTTAAGAAAATATTTATTCTATCCGGTACTCTCATATTCTGTGACGTGTCGCATTGGGTCCTCTTTTTAAACCTTTATAAATATCATTTCCATTGCAGTCACAATATATTTCGTATTTTTAACGCATCTTTTGCACTACTATTTTATGCTTTCTACATCGACATTACATCTATTCGTGTTAAAGTAGACACACGAGTGCTCGTGTGCTTTATGAAATTGATGAAGCATTTTTAAATAAAACGTAAGTAGGTATCTCATTAAAATGACGTACCTCATACCCACAGAATTCCTGTTCGCGTGTTTACGATTTCAAGGTGGATAAAAAAACGCAATCGCGATGACATACAGGTTCGTTCGTTATCGCTACAACACAGCACCACCCGAACGGTATTGTGGTTTAAACACTCCCCAGCTAAATTAATAGGGATTACAAAACGTTTCACTGTACAAAAATACGCAGACGAAAAATGTTTCATTTCATTTTATTCAAAGAAATGTTTTTTTAGGGACAGTTTTTATGACATTACGATGTTACAAATTGTACATCTAGTACAATATTAATATATAGTAATTTGTATATAAATATATGGATTAAGGTTTTTTTTCATTCATGGTTATTGTTTCAGGTGTCCTTGTTTTATTTTATTATTATTATTATTTCAGTAAACCAGCCAGGGCTGTAGAACATCCTAAGTAGTTAGCGCAGCCCATTGGACATATCTACACTTGAATTGAAATGAAATTAATTAATTTCAATGTCTCAGGTGGCACGGCCCAAGTTTATATCTACGTTTATGCTATTATAATAGTAATTTGCTTGAACGAACAATTTGATTTTATCTGACTTAGGGAACTCACCCAACTTAATTAAAATTTAAACAAGACAACGCCATTAGCCAGAGCACGAAAACTTTGCTTCAAAAACTACACAAATGTTGAACTCGTAATTTACTTAATGGGTATATAACTTGATAAACCTGCTTTTATCTTCTTAAGTATTATCATACTTAATACAAAGTCGCTAACGTTGTGATCAGCGTCACAGACGCCAAAGTATACTCTACACTGATTATCTTCCACAATCTGTTCTCGATAACGAGCAGTAGCAGTACTTACCACAGTAGAGTTCCAAGCTGCACCGTGTCCCTGCAGCTCGGGACTAGAATACAGCTATAGTATCTCCTGCAAGAGACGACTAAATGGGGGCTTTCGGGATCGCAGGCGACTAGCGTGGGAGCCATCCGTCCAGTCAGCAATCCTGGGAAGGATGATGTCGCGTGTGGCCGCATGACGTCGTAAGCACCTGAAGGTATCGAATGAGATATATGCCTGATGCAGTTAGAGAAACATCCGTGCGTTCCTTTGGAGATCCCGGAGTCCTCTGAATACAGCCAAGGTACGCCATCGAGGAGTTTTAATGAGCAAAAATCCCACATAACCCTATGTGTCTTTAAAAGTACTGTGGTACGTTTTGAGATAGGAGCTCCAGAGTAGGGCGTAAAACGATATGGTGAGTATCTACAGCAATCGTAATGTTTCCGCATACTTACGTAATGAATGTTATATTTACCATAAAGTTCTTATACCTATGTGCAATTTCTGTTCAAACAGAATCAATATAACTTGTATTGTATCTATGTGTATACTCTTGTAACTTTAACGAATCCCAAGTTAGTGTACAAATCATTTGCGTTCGATACTTAATAACGTTTCTACTTTGAGAATATATGTACTATATTATTAGATTTTATACGTTTCTAGCTGTCATCGTTGATTTGTCATATTTTTGAAGAAAATAATGTTTCAGACAAGGACTTCGATATGTCGCAATGCTATGGGTTGTTTTGTTATGTTCTTTTTAGTGTAAAGTTTAATAAGACATTAAGCTACGTAGCTATGTAGCACCATATCGGAAGGCACGTACCGACCACGCGCTGTTAGTCGCTAGACTGCATCGTCGCACAGAGCAGTGAAATTAAATTCTGTCCGTAGCTTGTTGCGAACTTGATTTATATTATAAAATAAAAAAATACACATACGTATACATTTTGTTTAAATAATAGCTTAAAATATCAATCTTGTACTATTAACGCTTACAACAACAACATTATTACCTATTACTGGGTATTAGTAAATGTGATAAATGAAACAAATATAGCATAATACAAAAATTTATTAATAACTACTTACACAATGACACTAAAATTGCTTAAAACTATAGTAATTGGTTTATTTTAGCCAGCAAAGTGAGTAGAACTTGGAGTTCCGAGTATGCACTGAATTGGATTTAACCCTCGTTGGCCTGGTTGATGGACGTCGGCGGCTGAACGAGTAGCTTCCAATATGTTTAGGTATATTCTATTATGTTCTCATTTTACTACAATTAATGTTAATTATCTACAAATAAAAATAATACTCCTAGGTACATACAATGAAGACGCTTACTTAATTTAATTAAAAATATAATATTTGACTGAGTTTATATTTAAGTAAATAAATTATTATTGCCTGTATTTTGTATTAAAAGAGATATTTACATGACTTCATGAATATAAAGTTTGTTTAATTGTTATGTATAATACTTTTTTTGACAAAAAAGTTAATATTTTTTAAAATTTGAAATATTTATCTAATTGCCATAGATGCAAACTTTTAACTAATAAACTCATTTTTAAATGAAACCACCGTTATATGCTTAGACCCAGACTCCAGATTCGTGTTAACCATGATAATAAAAGTTAAAAGTTAAGTTTTCCTGCCTTGTACTGAACTGATTAGTGCTTATCGCAATAGTAACATATACATAGATTGATTCAGCAGTTATTTTCTACAGGTCGCCCGACTGACTTCAACAGTATGCAGGGATCTTAATAGGGGCGATTATGTCACTCTAATTCAAAAACATATTATGAAGCCCAAGCTAAATAAATGCAAATATTTAATACGAGTACATGTATAGCAGCAATGGAAGAGAAACTTTAAAATATACACAATCACGCTATAGATTAGTGAGTAAATATAAAATATAGAAAGTACAATGTGGAAACTTTGCATGTTTTGGTGGGTAATTTTTTTACGATAATTTATTACAAACCAGCTAAAATTAATTTAAGAAATAGATTAAGTAAAGCTATATTAATAAATTACCAACTGAAAAAATCGGCCAAGTAGTGCAGCTATGTAAAACTTTCGTATAATGGTTTCATAATAAAAATACGATAATATGTAGAACTGACAACGTCATTACGTGATAGGTGCAAATCAGCGAATCTGTATTACCTGTTAAAAAAATAATAATTTGTGATCACAATCAAAATTTTTTTTTGCGTGTTCACTCTCTTTTATTTTATGATGTAAAAAGAGTTATCATTATTATTGTTGTTATCCTAGAGTTTGAAATCTAAAATGTGTTTTAAGGTTGCACCACCTTAATGTACCGCCGCTGCATACTCCAAAGCTCCAAACCTCTAAACCAAAACTCTAAAGCATACTCTACCATAATTTTTGAAGACGCTTTTGTACAAAAAGTTACTAGTATCTAACTAATACTGACGTATAAACAGATACTAATAAAAAGAGTGGCGAAGACTAGAATACCACAAGAAAATGAGATAAGGCGACCGTTCATATTCGTATGAATTTGCATTTCGGGCATTCCAGAGAAAGTTTATCCTAAAGATTATAAAATTCAGAAACATGTAACCGAATCTGTCTATGCTTTCGAAAATAAAGCCAAATAAGTTGAGGGCAAAACTTAGATCATATCTCTGGTAAAATTTTCGCAGAGAAAATACGAAACGTATGGAATAATTTATTACGCGTTCTCTAACTTATTGAGAACCTCCTCATATGTATATTTTACAGTTGAAATTCATAAACAGAGAGACATTATGTGTCAAGTATAAGCAGCAAGTGAACGTAGATCAAAATAGTACAGCAACATGAATTACTACAATAAATTAGATGTTTAAATATTTTGTTAGCTACATAATGGTGTAACATAGATAGGACTCACCGGTAACATAGCGTTCTTCGGGCTTTTGAATTTCGTACGCTGCAATATAGGCCGTTGGCATAAATCCTGAACCGATAAAGAATAAATAAATTATTTATTAATATCTTTTCGTTCTTTCAATACATTGAAATTGCGGAATACTAGTACGGATCGGATTGGATTATTTACTTTTTTGTAAGTGTTTTATGTTTACTTGCCGATTATCGCTTCACAGTCTTCATATTTGGTTTAGAAAGTCTGGTTGACTGATATTGCTTTCATAACCAAATAAATAAACAAGATGAATAGTATTTAGAAAACTAGCAGCTTAACCCCGCTACGTGATCATTTTTCGGTAAAAGCGAGGTCTATTGATCTCACTTTGGATCTTGTGTACATAAAATGCTTAGAAAATTAAGTACAGCGTGGTTCGTGATACTCGAGGATCTGTCTCTGATCGGGTAAATAGACTTTGCCGCCAGCTTTTTTTGACACAAATGATGTTATGGTGTTATAGAATTTGGAATGTGGTAGAATCTTGTTTCTAATCTGGTCCTGCACGTTTCTGACGCTAAGTAGCAGTGTTTTTATTGTTGTACTCTGAGCTAAAGTCGAAATTTAAGCACACAAAGGGTTCTAATCTCATCTTTAGTAATCTTTAGTAATCATGCGCATCAAACTCTTTATGTAGTAATGCTCTTTCAGGTGGACGAAACGACCATATTTAAAAGTATAAATTATTTTATACTGTCACAAAGTATCTGAAATAACAATTAATTTTGCAGCAATAAAAGTGCGTATTTTTGTGTAGGTTAATAATCAATTTTTGGTAACGAACAGCTGGCGCTTGACATATCCATTTATAATCATGCAAATGTATTGTATGCGAAATATATTTACATACTTAATGTAAATGTTGCTGTAGAATGCCAGTAAATAAAATATAAAGGGTGCTTTTGGAAATTCATGTGTTAGTATCTGTACATATGTAGAACATTGCGTACAGGGTGTAGGGTGTTGAAAGGTGTTGAACATAAACAAAGGAGTTAGATTAAAGCGGAAAAAGAAAAGGTATTGCACGTCTTTATTACGCGAATAAAGAGTAGCAAATAGACAATAAGTCAGAAAAGCATGTGAGGTGAGCATAAGAGCGTGTGATGCGAGTAATTTATCCATTTTGAAACGCGATTAGTCGATAATACACATTCCTTTTTCTCTCTGATCTAATATAGTAATAAATACATTTCTAAATATTACCAGGGTAATATGTAGTTGTCTTGTTGACAGTGTAGTTGGCTTGTGGAATACTTATAATACAAGTAAATTCTTCCCAAGGGCTTGAGACGTCATCGTCGTGGATTACAGCCTTAGTGGTCACACTGTACAAACCCCATGAATCCATATTCACTTCTGTTACTGCTTGTGTCAGAGATTTCCTGTCACAAACAAGAATTAAATTTACCAATGTAATAACGATCCTTACTGCTACCAATACACGTTGGGACGCCCACGTCTACATGTACCTACAACTCTGGAAAATCTTGACAACCCTGCAGTCTCCGACCGTAGATCTACGAGTTTTATTAATTTAACGTTTCCGACATTTTATTGTAACTGACATTATCCAAACACCCGAATTATTATCGCTTCCCAGAAATAATTTTTATTTTATTTAACAATATTTTTACTAGTTTATCCAAAAAAGAGATATTCAAATATTGTTTCGAAATATTATAATGAACTTAATGTTATATTCATACGAGCCGTTAGGGCACCTGTCGGATATAAGTTTATATAAGTAGTCATTAAAAACGAGAGTCTTCAAGTCCTTCCATGATATAACAAAAAATACATAGTTTTTAAGTTGACAGGTGAGTTCACTGCGTCAATGAAAACTCTTGTTTAACAATAATAAGATGTGTAATACACACTCATGCGCGTCAAACTTACACATGACTTTGGCTTTAAAAAGGTTATACCAGTATATTTATTACTTGTCCTTTTTAAACGTTATTACAATACAATAAAATTAAGCAAGAGTCCTCTTAAATAGCAGGTGAAAATACTAGTGAAGAAACTACTGCACATTTGATTTGTTGAGAGCACGGTGACAGTGAGGAGCCGGGGGCAACAAATGTTCTGTTTTCAACAACACAAAACACTCGGCCCATTTTCATTGACGTTGCCGTAGGTATATGGAAGCAAAGAAACTTGTCTTCAACGACTCTACTGTTTACTTGCAGGTCTATCTGCACGTTTGACGTCTTGGTACATAATGATAAAGATTCATCTACGATAACTATAGTTGGTATTAAAAATATACATGTTGAGCTTGCATCTTCTTGCAATGCGGGTATAAATTTACTGTTTTCATATGTTGACCACATTAACGTAGAGTATTAAATATCTCCCTATTTCAATCATTCAATCGTAGATTTAACGATAATATATTTTCAAATGTGCTTAATGTTTAACTACATCATCACTTTGAATAGTCATACTACAGATTTCTTATTGCATTTCTTATTAAAACTTTTCTTATTGAATTTCCTGCTCACAAATTTATAATAAAAAAATGTTAGTCGCAATAACTTATTCGGATAACAATTTATTTTAATAACATTTCATTTTGTAGCTACGAAGTCATATTATGGATCGGTAACTCTGTGTACATATATTAGGTAAATAGTTTACATAATTTAAATTGTATCAGGTTATGTACACAAAAAGTAAACCAAAATAGAAACTGTATATAAAATAAAATTGTAACTTACCCTTGAGCCAGTATCAGTATTGTAGGCTTGGGATACATGTCTTCGGCAATACATATAAGTGTCACCAAGAAGACATATTTCTTTTCTTGAAAGAAATGAAAACTGCGAGCTGGACCTAAAGCATTATATACATGTATATGAACATGAACATCTTAGTAAGAAATATATTTATGATTTAAAATAAATTACATTTATAATATCATTATAATTGACATATATTATAATATAAAATTCCCTACAAATACCTACAGTAAATATAATCTTTGTTCGAGTAATTTAATTCTATAAGCCACACCTATTCTCGTAAATTTTGAACAGGTATAGTTATGCCCTTGCAAGTTATATAATTAAACTAAAAGTATATAATACCAGAAGTTAATAACACAAGTGTATGTAATATAGCGCGTACAAAGTCGTTAAAACCCGTGACGTCATTACTTTATAACCTATTATTTCGTAGCAGAAACGGAGCGTAAACGAGTGTAATACGAGTTCCTCTGAACACACGAGAGGAAGTAAAAGATAAGACGTGCAGAGAATTTCTTAGAAATTGTGTTAACTATTTCCATCAGCACATAAAGAAACCTTTGTAGCTTACTTCCTTTTAAGTATTTTCTTATTTAAAAGTGAAATGAAACTATTGTTTTCATTTACTAAATAGCAATAACACTTTTCTAGTATTTAAATGCCCCTTTGTAATAATGAATATAAACCTCTGTGTAACACGGAAACATTATTACCTTCGACCGCCTCCGCGTTTAATGTTCCTTATTGTAATATTGAAAACTTCTAGTAGCTGTAGTGCCAATCTAATATAAAGCTATGTTTTTCATTTAATTTAAAAAATACAGACATCCAATAATTTTACTTACTGTATACTAGCATAGAGCTAGTTTGTCGATCTTCTTCCAGAAAAGTGGATACAACGCATGTATAATTCCCGCTAAGATCTGTGGATGGCTTTAATATTTTTATTGCACGGTATTTTTGTAATGGTTCATCTGTAACGACACACAATACAATAAACGCGCACGCACACATATATAGATTTTTTTTCTTGTAATGGAAATTGATCTTCGTGTCTAAATGTATATTTCTACCTTTCCTTCAATGTTAGAATTATAGTAGCAACATCATCCCACGACTACCTCAACGTCGTAAAAATATTTCAACTTTGTCTCAAATCTTAGTTTAAAGAAGCGTCGCTCTATGACTATCAATTCCAAATAAAGCTTTTTAGCTCGTATACAGCTCACTCCAATATGCAAATATATATTTTTATAGCTCTTATTTCTTGTCAGGAATCGGACACTGTTATTTCGGTTTCTCATAACATGTCTTCGGTCTCATTTGTTACGTGAAATCGCTCTGGGACAGCGTGGCTGAATGCACCAGCAAACTTACTATTTGGCTAAATGTGGGTTCTATGTAAATAGTATTTACTGTAATCTGAACTCCTTATTGAATTCCTAATAGATTATAAACAAAATTGTGTATTCAGTGGTGTTGAGTATCTTAATATTGCTAAATAATATATCCTTTCGAATTAAATATCACATCACTTAAATACGTATTTCGCAATTCTAAGCGTGTTCAACATTACTTCATTACTGCGCCGAAACTAATATGTTGGATGCGAGACTAAAATTGGGTGGAGGAGTGATTCTAGTCAGGTACGGTAATAGAATAGTTTGATTACAAGTAACGTTGTTGCTGAAATTAACTTACCAGATATTCTGAAGTTCAAATCGACTTTGCCCTTTAGTAGTCCGATGACCTGAGGCTCGAGTGGCGGTATCCACTGATACACGAGGCCCGAAGAGCCATTGAAAAACCATTTCATTACCAATCCCACGCGCGGCGATGCTTCCTCAATACTGTATTGGCAGTCTAGTATGACAAACTCTGTGCCAATTTCCACTAGTGATGGTACTACTACTTGATGTATGTTAACCGCAATGCATTCTGAAACACATGTTCTTTGTAAAACTTTGCAAAACTTTGTAGAATGTTGTGTGCACCGACAAAGACAAATATGAAGTCTGCCAACTCGCATTTGACCAGCGTGGTATGTAATGGCCTTAATCATTCCGTGTACAGACTCGTGAAGCACAATGAATGATGATAATGGTAGGACTACCGTACTATTTTCATAGACTTTTACATATGTGACAGTAAAATATTCTATTGTTTGTTTTGATACGCAGAATGAGTAGATATGTAGCCCTAGCACGAACCTCTAGCGACGAAGTAATCGTACGGTAAATGGTAAAAAATTGTATGAAAAATGTACA
>DWDX01005004.1:0-10999 GCA_018245675.1 Agara michaeli | reverse complement strand
TAAACGACTACAATAGTTTGTTTTAACTGTGTCGTAGCCGTCTACGCCCACCTCGAGACACATGGGAGGTATGTTCAATACACAGAAAACACCAATAAACATACCCAGCTAATAAATGTCTCTGAGTTTCTAATTCCTTGTCATACTTCGGGTCTCTCAAGTCCTTGACACAGTTGTCTAGTTTGTCCATTTCTTCTCTAATCAGTCTTATGACTCCTCGGCCCATTTCATTCAACTCGTCCAATTTTTCAATTGAATCAGTGCACAATAGTATATCCTACAAATTTACATATCAAAATTAAAGAGACTATATTTTATATTATATTCATGTAATCACAGAGTCATACTTAGTATTCTACGTAGGAAGGATATAGGTTTAGCAGGAGCAGGCGTCCCAAAGTCTCTTGGACCATGAATCTATTAAAATAATATTTATTGCTGTAGGAATAACTAATAATAAATAAACAATTGCAATTTCTGCAATTGAAATTGAAAGCCAAAATGAAATCATTGATGTAAACAGTGTTTGAACAGTGCCAATATAAATAGATATTGGGCACCACTGTTGGGCTTCTGTCAAGATAAGAAACGTTCAAACTGTAAACAATCATTCATTACTGCCGGTTTGCTTTATACAAAGACAATAATTAGCCTGATGTAACGAGCACACAGCATATAACAAACTTCAAGCTCTTTTAACGCAACTGGGGGTTTGTTTTTCGAGTAACTTTCAGATTTGCCACGTTTCGTTGGTCACAGTTAATGGCTGGTCATAGTTACTTTCGATTGATTCAATAAAAAACCAGAAAGCGTATCACGGCTTTTGATAAAAACAATGTGCAAAATAGTAAAAATCATGACATACATGACTTATTGCCTTCAGTTCAAAATGTAACTTCGCCAAGTTTTTAACATGAAATGAATGGATCCAGTCGGGATCATCCAACTTTGGTACCATTTCTGAATAGTCAATGAGCTTTTTATCACTCATCAGTGTAGTCTTTATAGAATCCTGATCTGCACGTTTCAGGGATACCATAATACTGTATCCGTCGAAATCTACAAATGAGAATTATGGTGATACTGCTACAACAAATAGAAAAATATTGAATTTGAATGTAGACTTGGAAATTTCTTAAAATGACATTAATGACAATGTCAATTGTCAAAGTACTACAGAATATTATTGACAGGAAAACTGTCAAAGTTAAAGAATCATCGGGTTAACCTTTGCAATCGTTTTCGGCTCATATCTTCCAAGTATACATTTTTAGCTTTGATCACATTCGATTGTAAGCCTTTCTCTATAAAATATTTCATAACTGTGAGTAATGCTTGTAGCTCAGTAGGTAGAGGCAACTAACACATAGTTAAGTACTAAGGCACCCATACATAAATCCACATTCATTACATCAGTTTTTCTCGCGTTATTCTAGGTATAAGATAAAGTCTGGCTGACAATATACATTCCTGTCTGACACCACTATTGACATCAAACCAGGACTGCTGACATCCGCTACTCAAACATGTCAGTTTACGTATGTAGACCACATAACAGGCAGTAGGCCGCCGTTTTTCGATATTGCCATTGAAATGTCTCTAGGTTCCTTCTAGATAACCGTATCAAATGATTGTTCCAAATTCAGATGATTGCAGATAACCGTCTCTTTCTAAAAAATATTGTATGATTCTCGGATTCTCTCTTTTTAAGCAAAGGTATAATTGATATATAGGTAGCAATTTTTTTAAAATGGCAGGATATGATGAATATCGACGACATGTGGTTTTATTAGAAGTGTTTATGTACTATTTAAATATTATGTAAATACAGTCGATGAAACGCGTAATTTCCTTTTAACGTCTTGCGACAAATAGGACACCTATGTTTTAGTAATACAATTCTTTGAATACAACTCGTGCAAAACACATGGCCGCAAATTGTAGAAGACAAATAATCTGTAGATTCTAAACATATGGGACATTCAATCTTCAGAAGCTTTTTCTTGTTTCCTTTTCTCTGCAATGAACGTAATATATATTTGTCTTTACGTATCTGGCCAAACAACAATAGATACATTTAAATAATATAAACCTGTTTAATACGATTTATTTATTAATAAACGCATAGTCTAACGCATATCTGAATAGTTTCTAGGTGATCCGCATAATGTTAATGCCTGTAAGACATAATATGTTTAAAAAATAAAATTCAGTTTACGATTTGAGGAAATCCTTGTGACAATTACAAGGATTTCCTTACATCCTCTTGCCATAGTCGGATAACCTTTCTAAAGATTAATAAATCTTTTATAATTATATAAAAAGAGTTCCTCATAAATTGTCTAAGTAACTTTGATTTTATGAAATCAAATTCTAATCTGAGTTTTATTTTTCACAGGTTTGTACAGACAGACCCCTCCCAAATGACTTCAGCACCATAGTATGCAGGCATGTAATATTAATCAATCTAATTACATACAGTGTGGATCGTTATGTTCTATCTCTCTCTATATCTCTTTAATAGAACAGTTTGTATCAATGAAATGTAGTCAGATTCTTCTAAATCAGCGTTTCTTAACCATTTTCAGTCCGCGGATTCCCTAGAAAATCAAGCACAATTTCAAGAACTCCTTAATAAAAAACACAGGAATAAATTTAGGACAATTTATTTATTAAACCGTGCGCACATGTTTCAGTCTCTTCAATCAGTCAGTCTCGATAGGATACTTGCTGGCACAAGCTCGCCGTGCTGAGTAAACGTAGTGATTACGAGACTTGCTGGCATTTATGTATTAATTCAAATGTCCATAGACAAGACCGCAGGGCCGCGTACACATACTCGCGGACCCCCAGGGGTCCTCGGACCACAGGTTAAGAAACACTGTTCTAAATAACCAAGACTCTTCTGTACCAACCCATTCTTAAACGGTTAATGATAAATATGCATGCAGTTATTAACTAAAACGTAATCACACCTTTAAAACTTTTGATTTGATCTCTTCTGTCTTCTTCTTTTTCTTTTTCTCGGGCTTGTTAAACATTATATCATTTTGCTCCATAGATATATATTTACTCCTCGGCGTCATGACAATCGTGATAAATAAAGATAGCGCAAAAAATTAATTTATAATGTTATAAATTTACACGGGAAATTTGATGTCTGGATTCATTATACAAATAATTTCTTATGATTAATTGTCATTCAGTGGTTTGGCTTTTTTCTGCTGTCACTCAATGGTGAATAGAAATAGGTTATACTTGCCTGCAGCAGAACACGGTGAACAACAACGAGAAAATAGCTTTGAACAGAGACTTTTGTTCGAAATAAAACAATATATTTCTGGAGTTGACTGTCTTACTTCTGAAAACAACTGTTTTAGTTATCTTTACTAAGGTCTCCCATTGTAGGCCGCACAAGTAGGTAGGTAGGATCCAATAGACTTAGAGGAAAAACATTTCTTTAAATACTAACGTCTTTATTTTAAACAACATTATGTACATTTCTAGTTATACCTACATAATCGAAACTTAACCATATTGAAAATAAATAGAAATGCAATTTGATTACTTAAGAATTCCCATTGAACATCTTGAAACTATTCAACCATATCGTTTAAAACTGCAAAAATAGAGTAAGCATTGTACAACGCCTGAAAAATATTTGAATTAAGTAAGTATATAATTTAGTAATACTATAGATCTATAAAAAACGTAACTTTAAGTTAGAGTTATTTATATTTGAAATAGGCTAACATTTGACCACTATTTAGCCTGATGGTAAAAAAATAAAAATAAAGTTAAAAAAAAAAAAAAATTGTCACCGTTTAACGGTTCAATGAACTTACCTGGCTGTATGTTTGAATGCACATGGTAGCCATCCCACCAGCGCTCAAACTCAAAGGTCTTTGGGCCATTCGTATTATGATTAATAAATCTCTTTGCATGTCGATTGGCCACGTCGTCCACTGCGACTCGTACGCTGCCTGAGCTATTCCTTCGCTCTGTAGAACATCTCGTTAATAATAATATCTGTTAGTTCACACA
Source organism: Agara michaeli (assembly GCA_018245675.1). Lineage (NCBI taxonomy): Eukaryota > Metazoa > Arthropoda > Insecta > Lepidoptera > Hesperiidae > Agara > Agara michaeli. Next base: position 6,955 of record DWDX01005004.1, on the reverse strand, counting down.
TAACAATAATAATCATTGGTATAATTCCAAGATACGGCTGTCTGGATTCCAAATAACGCAATTAAAGGCTTGTGTTCTGGTAACTCGACAGCTGGTAAATATACGTATAAGTATACATAATACATAATATTCACATAGACATTTTGTTTAACCCCGACACAGAACAAACAATTGTTCTAAGTACACAAATCTTTACATTGTCTGGGAATTGAATCCCGACCGGCGACGTAGCAATCAACGTACCTATCTAAGCTATGGATTAATACTCAAGTTCGTTAATATTGTAGATTGATTCGTTCATCGATGTTGCGATAGTATTGTGTTACTTACATGAAAAATCAACTCATCTCCCAAATAACAGAATATGTACGCGTTAAGAAGTGCAAGGCATAGATAAGACAAAAAACTTGCGAATAGTGTCTTCTCGGCCAGTCCAACCTACGAGACAGTACATCAAGACTTATTACGCTGTTTAAAATAAATATAACATTAAATTACGTAACGATTGCAAATGTAACTTACTACAGAAACCATTATTGCGTTCAAACATAGCTCAATTGTGACGGCTAGATTTTGTACCAGGAAGAATTCCTTGAAAATGTTGGTAAAAGATTTAGAATAACTGTAATTATGAAATTTATGGTAATTATTAATTGCAAGTAAAATATGAGAACTGTTTCATTTAACTCACAAGCACAATTCAAAAAGAAATATAATACACAGATTTTTTTATGACCAAGACGCCATAATTTAGAATGAATAAAAGTAATTAATTAGTCATTTCTAAGTTATGATAAGTGATATAGAGAATATATTGTGACTGTGACTTGAAATGAAGTATAAGAAATTAAATATAATTTAACAATCAATAACGATATTGATACTCTATTGATTTAGGTATTTAAATGTTTTCCTACGTTTTGCAAAAAATATGACCGTAGAGGACGTGGTTTTTAAAAAACATATAATAAGCGAATTCAAAGAATTAAAGGGCCAATATTGTGTATTAGGTTTCTATACAAAGTGCAAATGCGAGCGAATAGTCGAGAAAGATGAGCATTGTCCCATAAACGTAATAATACGTAAATACCTTATCAATCGTACATGCTTCCTTACGACATTTCTAAGCTCCTCCCTCGCCAGTGATTCGGTTTCCTTCGTAAATGTCAAGTTCTTTAATCTGCCCTGTACCTCGATCAGTTGATCACATAAATACATGATGATACTACAGACGATGCCCTGAATGGCAAAGTTTCTAAGCATGTTAACCATAAAAGAGCATGCCAATATCTGTAGTCCCAAAAATAAGTTCATCTTATTTTTCGTTTCGTTGAACGGTAACCAAGCTTCGACTGGCAACTCCCCTTTGAGTTGGCTCAAAAGACTAAACGCACCGACTGTAGCAGAAGACAGAAGAGTAACGACGATGATGTGCATCGCCATCAGCCGTTTTCGATCCTCGGTTATATTGTCACCGGAACATTTTATATCTGTTATGAGGTCCTTGATCTGCGTTCGCTTAAGGACGAAGAAGAATGTCTTCATATAGAAATTATACGCCACAAGAGTCTTGTCAAGATTGGACATTAGAACAATCGTGTCGCGTCTGTTCTGGTATGTACCGATGCCAGTTAAAATAATAAATACAATTGGGGTCATATTCAGTATCATCTCATATATCTTGTACAATAAAATCCGAATGGACGACATATTCTCCTCTGGCCACAGTCCAATGTAATATAAGCATTTGAGATTGAAATCAAAAAATCCTTTTCCCGCTGGCAAGATTGCTTGTACCTTCATCGTAGATAGGCACCTAATGCTAATAGATACAGATTGCAAATGGACGTTGCAGTCTTCAAATTACTGCCAGCCATGATCGTGGGCAATCAGAAACTATTAAAACTTTGCAAAGAAAATAACTAACCAGTTGACTTGTAATTGCGCATACCGTATTGCTTTAACTACATAATTATAAAGATTCGACTTCGAAGAAACTGAACTTTAACTGGAATTACGTCTTAACTATGTATGATTGTAACCGATCGTGAATAAAATTAGGACGCGAATTGCAAACACTAGGAGTGAAGTCTATCCTAAATCAGCCACAAATACGTTCCTCCTACTCTTGATCATTTTGATTCCAATGCCTCGTCTCTCTCTCTCTCTCTTTCTACCACACCAATGGAAATTATAATGCTACATCTTCATCAAAATCAAACTTCAGAATCCGTTTAAGTTATTGAAAACTCACGAGAGCACCATTTTTTCAACTCTTGTATTGGTCCACTTCTGAATCTTATTTTATAACGAGAAGATTACGACAATTACCATATTGGTGATTAATATTTTCAAATTTTTATATTTCGTTCGAATGGACTTGAAATCATCAAGGACATGTTATTGCTATGGCTATATCCTTCACTCTTCAGTCTATATGATAAAGTTGAATGATTCAAAGTAGAATTTGAAATTTCGAAAAAAACTACAAAGTCTGTTTGTCTATGTGATTTCTATGTTGTCTGTGACACAATTTCTGAGCAGATAATTCGAAAGCTCTTCTCAGATTTTCATAGTATATTCCATAGTGATAATGAAAATGTAAAATAAAACGAACTCTGTCAAATACATAACATTATATTTTAATATCAGTCAATGAATACACTCAAAGCTTAGGAAAAAGCTTCATGAATGAAGTTTAGTTTAGTTTTGGTTACATTTGAGGTGTATTTGCATTTCCTCCTTAACAATTTCACTAGTTTCTTTGGTCCACAGCAGTACAAGTTTAGGCTTTGTCTGAAACAGAACACAACATTCCTTACCAGTAAACATTTTGTGAGACAATTTGTCACAAAATGTGTCTGTGTACATGAAAAGTGTGATGGAAAACGATGAGATATTAAAAATGGCCGGCTAATAAGTCCTTTATAAATATGCAAATGTTTAACGAATTTTATCACGATAAATATCCAACAAGTTGTCGTTAATATTGATTAATACTGACCAAGAGACAGCTGGTAAACATACATATGTACAAACGATACAATACTTATATAGATATTTTTATTACATCCAGACAAAACAAACAAATATGCTCATCAATCAAATATTTATCCGGCTGGGAATCGAAGTATGACCTCCGCGTTCACAGTCCCTGTCTCTTAGCACACCACGAGGCCAGTCAAATGGCTTTCTTGGAACTAACAAATCGATTAGCCATTAACTAACTCACCTTGGGTACAGATGCACCCAGTAGCCGAACACGCGGTCCCAGTGCGGCCTGCCCCGCCTCATCCTGCACCCCACGAGCGGGTAATGTCTGACTATATCACAATTATTGTCATCAATTCCATTAACTACATTCCTTTTACTATCCACATAAGTGTTTCTCTTCATGTGAGGCGTCAACAGAATCATCTTCTCATCGTCACTCACGCTTCTGTCGTTTCTGGTCAGAATGTGTTTGAGATCGCCCTTTTCGTCGACCACCACCATGTGTGTTAGGGTGTTTTGTGCTTTATTGTCTGCCGATTTGAGTTCATTGTCTTTTGAATTGGTGACGTAGAACTCTAAGTGGAGCCTGTCCGGTCGGTTGGCGTGTCTCAGCTCGGCGATAGTACGATTTGCCAAGTCCGCGAGCCACGCGATCTCTTGTTCCCTCCGCACTATCCACAGAAGGTGCACCCTACCCGGCAATCGGTTCCTTGGGTTCCTAGAAGAGTTTGGTGGAAAAATGGAATTTATTCCTTGTCCTGCAGTGCCTGGCCTGGTGGTTTGAAATTCATCCGTAACCGGTAAAAACCGTTAATTGTCAATAATTGATATTCATTGTTCGATCATTTCATCATACCTGTAAATATCATTCAAGATGGCAACAAAAGGCGTAATGCCGACCCCGGCCGCCACGCATATCGACACCTCGTTCCTGCTTGCTTCTTCCATCGGACTTGAGAACGGTCCATCTATCAGTACGCTGAAAGGTATGTTTACTTAAATAATTCTATACAATCTTATTCTATCTATCTATCTATCTATGTATATATGTAATGACTAAAATTATCATTACATTGTCTTATCAGACCGCGAATGATCGTGTGGTTTAGCTTCCCGCTTTATTCCGATCTCTGAAGTTCCATATTCTTAACGCGTGCGTCTGATTTCACGAAGATTTGTACGTCTTATGAGCACTAAACAGCATTTCACTAAAACTTACCCCAACGGTCAAGCAGCGAGTTAGGCAAGTACATTGAAGAAGCTATCATCCAAAAGGGGTTTAAAAAAATGCCAGTACCTTTATATCGTAACAGACGTCTCACCTTAATCTGTGGTAACCCTTATCGGCCAATAAATTCTCGAAAGCTTCCGTCCAGTCCCCTTTCACTTTCATCCAAATGACAAAATCTCTTTGAGTGCACGTAGGAATCTTAAAAAATTCGTAACATGTTACAATAGGAACTAATTTGTAAGAGTGCATTCGACAATAGTAAAAATATTAATAGCAACTCTTTAAAAATACCTTAACAACGGTGAACGGATGCCATTCTAAGACGGAAACGTCCAGGCATTGCATTAGAATGTACTGGCCCATTCGGCATGAAAATTGCTCGTGAGGACAACTCAGCATGACGCTGAGAGTCCGACCGGGCATCTGTGTGACCTGAACATCATATTATAGTACTTTAAAAAAGCTTATAAAGCTAATGTTAATATTAAAATGGGAAAACCTAAACGGACCAAAAACGAAATAAATATTCATGGCCGGTAACATGAAAATAGATGAAGCAAAAGGCGTTGTAGCTACACATAGCTACGCATTGATACAGCTGAAGATTAAGATTGTCTGATCTAATATATACATTTATAACAAAACACAATTTGCTTTAACAGCAATTGTGCACTCGCCTACCAAAGGTATACAAACATACTTAACATACAAAATTATTTATTATCACTGTTTAATCTAGGGCAAAGTTTAACAAGGGTGGACTTATTACCCAGGGGCATTCTCTTCCAGCCAACCCAAGGTGATGATGACAATATGCAGTAGGTGGCAATAGGAAAGTGATGTGAAAACAGACGGAAGGGATATATGTAGATATATAGGACAAAGTATATAACATATATTCAAAGTTCAAAAGAATTGTTTGAGTATTTACAGAAGGAGCAAATATCATAATATTATACTCGTAACGTAATGGCAGTATCTTAAAAAAAATACAATGCAAAGCCGAAAATAGCTCGCATAATTTTCGCAATAAATTAAACGAACCTAGTGTCATAAGAGGATTATGCAAATACACCAAATCCATTGCCGGCCCAAACTCTCTCTCAGCCAGTTTTAATGCCTCGCTAATTGAAATGATTTTCATTCGGGTTAAATGAAACAGGCTGCATCGATACCCGTTTCAGGCTTCACTCGAAAACTTTAATCTTTTTTTATAACAGTCGCATTAGTATATATATATATATATATATATCTCTTATAACTTTTTTCTATTTTTGTCTGATTCGTTTCAGGCTAATATCCGAAACGATTAGACAGATTTTAACGGAACTTTCGCTGGCAGACAGCTGATGTTATGAGGAGTGAGTTAGACAACTAAAACCAACTTAATTACATAGTCAACTACAACAATATTAAACCCAGTGAATCTACGGGGACAGCTATTTTAATATCAAACGGAAAATTTAAACGCAATGATTACAAGTAGGAAATCAATAAGGTATGTAAGGATATTCAGAATGCAATCAACACGCTAATAACAGATCTCATATGTTCGTGTCCATTAATACATTAGGAAAATTAATATGACTCTACGCACGACACTGGAACAGCATATCACACTTACGGTTTACGATACTGCGACATGATTAATGAGTCTATTACAACGCGTGAATCCATTTGCGTTAATGTAAGAATTTACGTAAAATTAATGTTAATTAATGCAATGTAAAAATTAAAAAGCAGTGACAGTCTAGTGGTTTGAACTTCAACCGGGTCTGGGTTCGAACCTGACACTGGCGAGAATCGCGAGGCAACCTGCAACACCTTGGAGACGTTATAGAGTATACAATATTTTCTGAGGTGTGTGAAGTCTACCGATCCGCACTTGGCCGGCGTGGTAGTCTATGGCCTAAACCGCTCTTCAGCATGAGAGGAGACCCGGTCCAGCAGTAGAACAATAGAAGGGTCGAAAAAAAAATTATTTATTTATTTATTATCATCACAACTATCATTACAGGGAGTGCAAAATGTACGTATCAATAGACTTACGTTTAAAATGTGCACAGCCGCGCGGTTTCGTGTAAATATTCTCCATATAAGATCGACGAAGAAGCAGCTGAGTGGTACCGCCATCCACAACCACGTCTGAAAAGCACACTAATCATATACTTACAGTAACCAGAGCATTGATATCCTAGTGGTTTGAAATTCAACCTCCCACTCGGCGGGTCTGGGTTCGATCCTGGCACGCACCTCTGATTTAGTACGTGCGTTTTGTGATTTAAATTTAAATGTCACTTGCTGTATCGCTGAAGGAAAACATCGTTAGTAAACCTGCACACCTTAGAGATGTTGTAAAGCATATAATATTTTCTGAGGTGCGTGAAGTCTACCAATCCGCACTTGGCCAGCGTGGTAGTCTTTGGATTAAAGCATTCTCGCAATGAGAGGAGACCTTTCATTAAGTACATTACCTACCCAGTTCAATGCTGAAATGTCCAGTAAGATTGATTGATTTGACTTAAATAATAATCAAGCGATTGACGATTTTTTTATTGGTATCCGTTCGTGGCCTTCAATTTTCATGTAATAATTTAGTATTAATAAACATTTAATGTATTTTACTTTAATTTCCTGAATTTGTACGCCGTGAAATGCAAAATATGGCTTGGACTAATAATCCTGTAACATCTTTATATGTATGTACCCATATTCGTACAAATAAACGTC
>DWDX01005003.1:0-11000 GCA_018245675.1 Agara michaeli | reverse complement strand
TAGTACACCCCCACATTTCACCAGTTACGTTTAAGTCCCACAATGGAATAGGTGGTGAGCCTATTGCCAATAGTATTTTATTTATCTGACGTAATAATGCAAGCCACGGTTACAATCTACATTTACGTCAAACGCGATATCGTGCCGTCGCGAATGGGGGACAAATGATCATATCGTTGTATAGATTACTACGAAACGATGGTTTAATGTATTAACTGTGACGTTGTTTTGATAAAAAAAAATTACAATCGAATATCGTGAAAAGAAAAAAAAATTACGCATCAAATCAACAAAAAAAAAAATTGCGTTTGTAAAACAAACAAAAAAATATATTGCCCTTACATAAATTACCTTTCGGATTAACACTAAGTGTTATGAAGATTTCGCCACTGAAACAAAGAAAACACATTTTTAGGTTTTTGTATAAAAAAAAAAATACAGTAGATATATTAAAACATGTAACTTTTTACTTTGCGATAGACACAAAACCTGGATGTAACTAAATGATTCTCATATTAATTAATAATAATCCATTTAAACTGTTACTGTTACTGGACATTAGGTTTCGTAGCGCATTCGAGCTAAGTACGCCAATTTGCGCTCATTTCAAACCGTAAACTTCACCAGTCTCAGCGAGACGTATCCAAAGTCAACAAAGGTCACGAGTGCGGTGCAGTGCACGACATTAACACTACGAGCCATACATACATACACACAACACGAATACGTGTAATAGTTACGCGCGGTTCGCAACGAACACCGGCCGCATAGTAACATTACATTGTGCAAGGAAAGGTTCAAAGTCCCCGATCTCGTTTTCTCGAAAGCACACGCAACGCCCACATGCACATTGATACATGCTGATGAATTGACACACACACACACACACCCATATATATAAATGTACGTGTGCATGTGTGGAACGCGCACGAGCAACGCGCCGTACGCACGATCCGTGCGACCTATGCACGCAACATAAAAATATGTATGTATGTAGTAGCTATTAATCGACGCACGCTACGAAATTAGCGCGTGTTAATTCCAATATCGAAACCGTTAACTCAGTGGTTATCATTATTATTATTATTATTATTATTGCACCATCACGCCAGATCGCTAATTGGTTAGACAGAAAGCACTGAGCGTCAAATATCTCTGATTCAGTGATCCTTATACATACACCACTGCCTTCACACATGCGCGTCGGTTTTTGCGAATCTTCGATTCTCAACTTACCGATTGTGATGCAATAGGTATTTGCTGTGCGCGTACAATAGGAAATTGAAATAAAAAAAATGCATGACGCACGAAAGCTGTAAAGATTTAAAGTACATAACAAAAATCGTTTACCATTGTTTCCAATGTCATAGGTATTGTAATTTTTGGTCTTGATGTTGGCAAAATCACGCCAAGGAGTATGAATGACGTCAATTAGCGTTCACGATTCCGTCGAATAGAGAACAATACAATATTGAATATCGCTACAAAATCCAAGCAAAAGACCGACCGTCGAACCGTTCAATTCACACCCACACAACTTTTAATGTCTCCGCGATATGTTAATAAATAAAATTTTCCCGATGCACGCGGTCAGTGTGTACAGGTCTTAAAACGAGCACGGGTAACGACTGCGGCGCACTCTCAACACGCGAGCTATTAACTCGCATATTAACGATCCGGCCGCCGCTAACGGTTCCGATGGAATAGATACTATTAATGGTCACTACATGTAATACTATTACTATATCTATGTATACCATATCCCCCCCTCTCGCTATGAGAGGAGACCCGGTCCAGCCGTGGACCAACGAAAGGGTCGAGAGGAAAAAAATACTATAAAAGCATAGGTATACTATCTTTAATTGTTACTGTCGTGACGGATGGCGATAATTGAATTATGTATATGTGATATAATTTCGTTAATGCCACAGATATATAGAAAATATATCATATGAATTTTATACGGCGCGAAGAATATGAAATATTTTTTCCTATAAAAAAAATAATGTATGAAATGGTGAATTATGATAATAATTGGAACAATCCGTTCCTATTTCAAATTAGGCAATTAAACGCCTGTGTTATGATCAGCGGACCGCTGATAAACATACTGCACACACTATATAATATTTACATAGATATTTTTATAAAACCCAAATACGAGACAAGAAAAAGTGAAAACATCATCAAAGACATCGCACTAATATCAGTCCGGGGCGAGAATCGAACCGACGAGCGCCGTTTTTGCGGACAGGCTATGTAACCATAAAACACACCGGTCAAAATCTGCCTGTCTGTTGTCCAGCTCTCATGCAAAAACTACTGTACGGATTTCTATGAAACATTACTTTGTTATATAGCTATTAGTCCTCGGCAACATAATAGCGGCATAATTTATTTTGAAATACTCCAAATACTGCCCCAAGTCACTATTCCACGCGAACGAAGTCGCAGGCAAAAGCTAGTAATGAGAATATAAAGCAATTTGAATTTGAGGTGGACGAACGAGCAAGGCCGGCATGTTCACCGAGCAGCGGCAAGTGCGCTCGGCGAGTGCAAAGATCGCACGCTCCGCGGAGTCGCCCGCGGCGGCGCGGGTCAGCGCTCAGGTCACGCACACAACACACTGCGCTTCTAGCAACAGGGACGATACTGTTCACTGTAAATATTGCATGCATTCACAACTGCAACGCAAAGTTGTTACCGTCGAAAAACCCACTAAAACCGAAAAGCAAACGCACTTTTAAACTTGTTTGCGTTGTTTTGGAAGTACAGTTCTATTGCTTTTAAAAAAGTTTTTTTTTTAAATAATTTATTTGATAAACCGCTGTCACTAGTAATATATGAGAAAGAAAGAAAGAAAGAAAGAAAGGAAAAGATAATAAATTCGTTACAGGTACTATGATTTGCGTACCGATTTTCTACCACACCCCTACTATAATACTATACACCATTTACAATCGCTAGAAAAAGAACAGCTAAAACGTTTCGTAATTGGCAACCCTACGCGGATGCAAGGCAAGAGAGAGAGAGAGAGGGGCGGCACACGCTCGGCACAGTGCTATTGTCGCCGAGGGAAATGTTCGCATCTACATATACCTATAACATACCCGTACCTACTACGTATATGCATAGGCAGGAATCCCTTACGTTTCACCGTTTGATTTAAGCCCGCCATGCTTGCGAGAATGCGAAACGTATGATCGTGTCCGATAATACCGCCCCGCGGATGTGCAAGAGCGCTCGCTTATCGATAGGCGCGCGTGTCGTTGCAAAATGACCCTTTCGTCGCTCACAATACGAGCGTCGCGTGCGATGGTACGCGTCGAGTCGATAAGAAAATTGTAAATAAATGTTCAGAGATAATGATAGTGAGGAACGCGTTCCGCGCTCGTATGCTTTTCACGTCGCTTCCTGTGTCTCTACTCTCAAAGTCTTTGTGTAAAAGAGCAGTTTAAGCAAACACATGCATACACATACGTACAAACGTTCACGCCAGGTCCCTAAAAGAGTAAGTAGGCACAAAGCACCAAGTACCAAATATCTCTATCCTTGCAAACCTGACGCGCTTCGTCTACACGTTTACTTACATTGTTTTTATCTCTTTCTATCGTTCCATTGTCGGAGAAATATCTCCCTCTCATATCGAGAAGGGTTTAAGGACATCTTAGCAACATTATCGAAAACCCTAACATGTGCAAGATTTGATGCCAACGAATTTCTTTAGTTTGCGAAGTCAGAGATGTGTGTCACAGAATTTGAACTTGACCCCTCATAATGGCACACTATAGTCCAAAGCAAACCCACTACCATTAACTACTGCATTGAGTTTACAATAGACGTTAAGAAGTCCTATCAACTCTAAACCACATTGCGTTGTCATCAGGGCTCTTTTCGTATTGAAATACAAAATTGGACTCGGCAATACGAAGAGCATAATAATAATAATATGTTAATACTTTCACCGTTAAAACCAACGATTAACAAATGAAAAACGGTCGTAACTTTTTAAATTCGGAATCAAGTCGCGTCACATCGACCTCGGCAAAGTGTAATACAAGCGAATGAAACGACAATGGTCATTCGCATCGATGCAACACAAGTAGTGCATAGGCGACAATGACGCAATGCGTTTTAATAATGTTTATTAACAAATGTACACCACCTAGTTCGTTGGATAGCGCATCTAGAACGTACAATTGTCTCGACCGACCGTATTCGAGGCACCGCGAACACAATGTTGCACGTTCACCTACACGCAGTTCGATGTAGTGTAGTAGTAGTAGTATTATCGAAATAGAAAGTGGAGCGTCTCTCGTGCTGCCCGTGACGCGCTAAATGCCGACAGGCGAAGGTGTCTCGTCTCGCGCGCGCACCGAAAAATAAAAACCACCTCCATGCCTCTCCCAATAGACCATTCAGATAGCTATAGGTATAGATATGTAATTAGTTAAAGTCCAATGAGGACAAAATCCCGTTTGTTCCCCAGCAAGGGAAATTATTAGGCTATATTAAAAGTTTGTTAACAAACAATCCTTTCATACACTATTTGCACTCTGTCACTCAATCTTATACTAAGACCAATAACAATGCAACGAACGATCCGTTGAAAAAATGCAATTGTAAAGTATATATGTATATATTTATTTTATTTTCGACCCTTGTGTTGGTCCACTGATGGACCGGGTCTCCTCTCATAGTGAGAGGGATTTAAGCCATAGTCCACCATGCTGGCCAAGAGCGGATTGGTAGACTTCACACACCACAGAAAATATTATGTAACTTATAACTTTAAGGTGTGGCCAGGTTTCCTCACGATGTTTTCTTTCACCGTTACAGCGAGTGATATTTAAATTTTGCTTATAAAACGCACGTAATAAATCCGAGCCAGAGAGGTGCGTGCCAGGTCCGAACCCAGACCCCCCGGAGTGAGAGACTGAATTAAACCAATGAGTGACTGAGTAAACGGAGTGAGAGACTGAATTAAACTGAGACAAACCACTAGGCTATTCACTGCTCATAGATCAAAGTATATATACAACGACGCAACGCAGAATGCATAAGTGCATGTGTGAACAGTAGATAGTAGTCGCAGTTACGTCGCCCGCTCGCAGGCGCCGCGGCCGAACCGAGCCTCGGTGAAAGCGACGCGAACGGCGTTCCGATCGTCTTCCGGCTACGGTCGCTCGTCGTGACCGTTGTGTCGTCAGTGGCGTCGTTTTAACGATGCCTGAAATTTATATAGCGTCTGTTTATTTATAAAGACTAAGTACTCATAGCTCCGAGGCGAGCCCGGTGGGCATGTGCTCAAGGGAGGCACTGGTCGCGTTCCTAGGAGATCTCAGTGCCTCTCCTAATGCGCTATGCGGCTATCGGTGAAGTTTTAGTGGGTCGAATCCCACATGCCCCGATCTCCTCCCCCAGAAGTCCGCGGGTATCTTTGGCAGATTTTCTCCTCGTAAAAAAAAAAGCTACTCATAGCTCGGTGGTCGAAATTCAAATGATATTCTGACTCGACCGAGCCATATTTGAAAACAACGCCTTCCATAGACATTACTTAGGATTATTTGTTAGACATAGACAACACGACTAGACTATGGATGTTTCATTTTATTTAATGTTATGTTTGTACAACACGTACGTTACATATAAATCTCTGGTTTTCTACACTCCTCTACGTCAATTCTTACTACGCCCGATCACACTAGCTAACTTTATGTTTTCACTTCGAAACTGGAACCCCACTATTCATTGATTGACAAGATATAGGTAACTTTTTCACACATACAAAAATCGAGTAAAACAAAACCTATCGAAACTTCGTACGTACATGAGAGGGGGGGGGGGGAGATTCCCATTTCATTTTTTACATTTCCTTCATTTTTATGACATTGTACACACGTTAGTGGCCAACTTGTCAAATGTGCATTGAATGTATTATATTTTTAACAAACTCAACAGTCCGTATACTATACGCTCCCTATTAGTATATTAACAGTACGGTATATATACTGTACGCCCCCTACTAGTATATGAAACAAACAGTATACACACTGTACGCTAAGCGTTGGAAGTCTCCTCGCATCAATATCAGTAAAATAACGAAGCAACGTCTGAGAGTGGCTCGCTTCCATTTCTCTAATATCGCGCCTTGAATATTTATCGGGGTCAGTCGACAAATGGGGCCCGAGGAATATGTTTCATTCGCTGAGCTTTCCGGGGAATATTAAGCGCGTCACGTCACACACTGACACACGCACACATAAATATCATTATTACGTACACACACATGTACAAACTTTCGCTTTTTTTTCAACACTTTATTTCTCTCTCTCTCCACTGATGAAAATAAGTCTCTTGTCCTAATGTAAAGATTTAATTAAAAGCTCATAGTCTACCACGCTGACCAAATGCGGATTGTGCTCACTTCCCACATCTTAAATAGCGTTATGGAGTAATCTAATGTGTGCAGATTTCGTTTTAATTTATGGCAACACAGCGTTTAATATTCAATGTCAAAACAATAGCGGTCTTTGTTAAATCGAAAATTCATGTTTAAATTCGAATTTTCGACGTAAGCCGCTAAGCTACGGGAGATGAAATAAATTTAAACGTTCAACTCGTCGACCTTTTCAATTTGGGGAGCATGCGCCGGCAGCGCTTATCCGATATTGAAGAAACGTGAACGCGAAAGAAACGAAAAGCACCGACGAATACTTTGTTTACGCAACCCCGGAGAAAAAACATCTGAACACTCCTAACGGCGCGTTACAACGGCATACCTATCGATTGAAACAAAACGAGCGCGTAATATCTAAAGCGACGACACGACTTTATTATATTCCAAACTGAACGTTTACTAATCTCACTGAAATACTATGCCAATAGCGTTGAATGGTGGCAAAAATAGAATAACAAATATAGCACGTTTAGCTCGCGGCCGAACCGAAAGTCGATGTAGAGTGGAAACGCCGAATCACGATACACTTTACACAAGAACGTAGGTGCTAGTAGTGGCTGTAGCTACCTACGTACATGCGGCCAGAGAGAGGTAAACGCCCTCCCCGGCTACGGCCGGCTCGTGTGTGAATTACTTCGCATGCCTCCAACATGTCGCCAGTCGACGGATTCGCCGACGCGTGCCCGAGAGGCGCTCTCAAGGAAAGTACCATCTAAAGATGCCGCTTTTAGACGCCACTCGACCAAGTATTTACCGACCGTCTCTATCCATCTCCATTATCCATCCATCGTGGTAATATTCGACTGGCCACTTTGTCCTCGTTGTTTGGTACACTAACTATCAAACTAGACGTTGTGGTTTCTCTCGGGGTTAATATTTGCTTGTTCTCTGGCCGAGTCTATATCAGTCGTATAATAAAATATCTATATAAGTATTATTTGGTATATGCATATATGTATGTTTTTTCAGCATTAGCAGCATTAGTAGCAGCAGCCCGATTAGCATAACACAGACATTTACTTGCATAGGAAAGACATAGCCATGTGTGAAATTGTATCAATTATTATTATTAATCTCCGTTAATACGTGTACCTACCGGTGTTCGCGAGCAGCTGGTCAGGCGGAGTAGCGTGACCGATCGCATTTTACTTTGCGTCGAATTCGCAGTGAACAATGAATGAAGAAACTTCAGTTCAGAAGTTCTAAATAACTGAACCGCGACGCAACGATCGACCGACACCGGTTCGAAATCCATACAATTTTTTTCCTGACAAACTTTTGAGCTCGGTCGGCGTGTGTACGCCACACATAAATCTTATCTGTCGGCCATTATGCTTAGGCACGCTACAACAGTGGTGCGTAAAAAATACATGCATATTTCAGCGTTTTATCTCACTACACTCTGTTTTCGTTATTTTTCCCAACTTTCAGAGATATACTACGCACACAATTATCATACGAAGCTCTGTTTTTTCTACACGAATATCGCTTGTAGGTACTTTGGAACCGTTGCTTTAACTTAAGCTAGCTAGAATCCCAATACGTTACAAGCAAAGTCAATTGGGTCATCTCGACGCTCTGTTACTTACCAACTCACTCGACCCAATAAAACCATGTTAGAACAACGAGTGTTACGAAATGTTACGTAAAAGGAATATTGACTTTCGGGGGCAATATTTCGTCGACTACTCTATTTTACATGAAAAAAAAAACAACCTAGAACATTGCAACGAGCATAAAGAAAATTGACACAGACACGAACTATCGGCAGAAAAAACGGGCAGCGAAAAAAAAATTGTTTGCAGAGAGGGGGGGATTGTATTCGAATTCGGAACGCCAGCGGCCGGTAAATCATAGCGACGTGTATCCCCCACAGTACCGAGCTCATATTTCAACGGCGTGTCAATTGAAAATCGTTCCGCTAGGACGTTGCCAAGCGGGAGGGGGGCGAGCCCGCTTTAAACTGTAATAATAATAATTAGCGAAATTTATAATCATCCAAAGGTGACCAGAAGTTTAGTGCGATAATGCGTCTCCCGGGCGATTTATTAGCGGTACGCGAATAAATGTAAAATTAACTTCAATCCGAGGTATTTCCGCAGCTCGACGACACGGCGGTGTTCAGGAAGGGATTGAGACGAGTCGTCTCCTTTTGGGTTGCACATGTTCCGTTTCTCTGTTTGTTGGGTTAGAATAATAATAAAAACATTCGAGCGCCGAGACGGGCCCGCAATACATTCAACGTAACGTCACCCCGGGCCACGGCTCGCCGGCTTAGCTGCGGCGGTCTGAATAAATGACATTTTAGTATGCGACAGCCGTGCACCGGTGCATCTTACGTAAGCGCCACTTAACGAGTGCGAAACGCTTTTGAGGCCACTACGAGAAATATTTAACGCTTCAGAACACGTAGCGACAGATAGGTACGAGACGAAGCATAAATTTATCGAGATGCATGACATTATTAAAAAGTCCAAAGTCGACGTATTATACGGTCTCATCAAAAATGAAAGGAGGAAAAACACGTTGACCCACTTACGAATACACACACGTAGTGAGACTTTAGTGTTTGTAGTTTTGCTGTATGTATTCATTTGAGACACGTTTCGCACACCTGAAACATTTCTACACGTGCATAGGTGTTCTATTTGTGTCGCGCGGCATCAAGAAGTAATATAATAATTATTATTATTATTGTTATTTCTTTCACTGGGATTATACCGAAAAGCCTCCGTACTAGTTTAAAAACACTACAGATGCATCCACTCAACTATTTAACCATACAAAAAGCAGTCATTTTAAATACTTGTAGAATAGTGCGTAAATGCCTCTCCTTAGACAAATAACTCTTCTTCGTTTCCTCAATATTCGTTTGGCCAAAAGCCGGCGGATATTGAGCTCATTAAACAAAATTTGTTTTAAAAATATATAAATGATAATAGCGGAGACATTCCGCACCCCGCTCTGATTCTAAATTGGGCAATTGAATAATACCTGTGGCATTGTAAGCGGGCAGCCGATATACTTACTATTTAATTACATAGGCATAGATTTTAAGCACAATGACGAGCCGACATTTAACCATAAGACCGAGAGGGGCGGGCATGTCCAGTCCGAGCAGGAATAATCTTATTATCGTCATCTAGTGAGGAGTGCATTTGACATCATTTTATGGGTGTACGTGAACGTTTCAAACGCTCAATGCCGTCTTATATCGCGTGTACGCGGCCGCAGCCGCCGCCGCTGTCGCCGACGAGTAATAGGTTCGTTCAACCTTATTACATCAGATTTATATGACGCAAAATATCCTTTAGGCACACGCTAATTGAGAATTTCTCGTAAGGAATTTCAATTCCGCCGTTTATCTGTCTAATGAATATTTATGAGTTCTCTCTCTCTCGCTCTCTCTCTCTCTCGGGCCGCCCCGGAACTACTATATAGAATTGGTTTTGATTATTGTGGACCAGCGCCAGTACCTACCGCTGGTAGTCAACACTTTCTATTTTTCAAAGAGCTCTTTGGCAGTTTTGGAGGCAGAGATTGTATCATTAAATTACTTATACAGATTTAGAAAATAATCCATTTTAAAATTAGTCTTATGATATTCTTTTATGTATTTTATGCGAGAAAAGTTTGTGTACGAATTACTCTAATAATGCTGTTATTTCCTTAAAAATACAAAATACTTTTTACCAACACAAAAGCGAATTGCGAAATAGAATTGTTTTACTTTACACTTACTAGGCTTTAAAAATTCCACAATACAATAATAACAGGTATAAAAGACAATAATCTTATCTCTAATAAGCGATTTCTTGCAGACAATCAGTAACTAAATCAGAGTTAAACGTGTGCAGGAAGTAAATGCGAGGTGTAAGTTACGGTTTATTAAAAACATAAGTATGTAACTTTATGGAGTATAGTGTGACATTGGGATAGGGCAATTTGCAGGGAAGGTAAGGGGCCAAGTAAGAGACAATGGACCTTGGCTTGGTTTTTAAAAAAGAGGGATTTAGCGTAGACTAAAGTGGAATAAGAAGGAATGTGGAGCGGAACAAAGGGATCTTACTTTAAAAACAGTTCATTCCGTAAAAACACGTATTTTAGATGTAATTTATAACTTTTTATGACCTCCGCTAGATATTGAAAAAAGTTTTTTTTTATTATCTTGAACCTTAAATCGGCCTCTGAAAGCGTAGCGGTTCTAATTATAAAATATGACACAACGCAAATAGATTGTATGGGAGCGTGCCGCGTATGAAACAAATTTCATATATCAAGCTGCAATAATGATATGAGCAGTAAATTACACAGATACACCTACACAATTCAAATCCGCACTGGAGCTCCCCCAATTGTATGAGACATCTGTGCCCAGCATTGGGACGCAAAAAAGCGTTATGGCCAACAACCAACAACATCCATCGATATATCTAAATATATATAACTCAAAGGTGACTGACTGACATAGTGATCTATCGACGTACAGCCCAAACCACTAGACGGATCGGGCTGAAATTTGGCATGCAGGTAGATGTTA
>DWDX01005002.1:0-11001 GCA_018245675.1 Agara michaeli | reverse complement strand
AAACGTAATGTAAGGGTATCGTATTATCGATACCTTTACATTAGCAACTCTGGTAAAGTTCGTGCTCGGGCTACAGGTGCTTATTATTAGGAACATATTATTACGCCGAAATTTCGTATGCCCTACTCATTTGCCGCGTCATATACTTACATATATGATACATACTTGATATTCCCAACTCATACATTCGTAAACACTTGACGAAATTGCCTCATCGTAATTTAAAACTGATTGTAACCACTCAGACATATTACATACATTATTTAGCGAATTTATTGAAATTCCGTAAGTTCAATAAGTTTATAAATGCATATATATCTATCGTAATTATTATTAAATGATGTCACATTTGTTTCTAGGAGTGTTTAGCCATCTAAAACATAACCGATTTATATTAGCGGTCATACTGACCTGAGACTGAGACCCGTTCCCAAACGATCAACTTAAACAACATCGGCCGCGGTATGCCTCATTAATTAATTAAATGTTATTAATTAATTAACTAAACTATGTACGTGGAATTAAACACCTAGAGCTCACCGGTAGTGTTTATGTAGCACTAACCAAAACATGCACAGGTCGTTAAAAAGTTGGTTTTGTATTTACATTGTCTATTTCGTTGTTAATTTTACATCTGACAAGAGATTTTCTTTTCAATTAGCGACCTACGAGTGATTACAGTGAGAGACAGATGAATGAATGGGGTTGACGGACCGCCCAAAAATAGCTTGTTCATTTATTTACAGGGATATAAGGAAAAACAAATTAATTAAACATTAGATATTATCAATAGTTTTCTACTGCACTCTTAGCATATGTTATTATTAGGAGATTCCAAAGTATTTTAATATAACGTGATATATTTATCCGATTTTAGATATTGCTATTTTTATCATATTATGTGATTTGCTTCTTTTACGGTTCTATTTGTTAAAAAATAAGCAGAGTTTGTGTATCGGATACATCATTCTATGTAATTGATAAAAATAATAGAAATTACCAGAACTGAAAAAAACGGTGGTCTAACGCAATAAGTAGATACATCTAGTCAAAGGACTTGTTGTTACCCACAGTCAATATAAAAACTCAATATCTTGCTGGAGCTACATACACTTGCAGTGATACAGTTACGAATTCCAAAGTGTAGTTGGTAGTTGCTAACAGTAAATCAAATATTTACTTCCGGTGAAGTTAACTTAAGTCAAACACTCTAACGCTAATTACCGCGAAGTGTTAGAAAATTGTTATTTACCATTTACAGATAAAACTCTAACTCACTCTTTAATCATACTACATATAATCAGATTATTGATTCATTTGCAGTTTTTGGAGTATCTCTTTGAGATTGTTACGAATTCTAATTTTAATTTTTATGAACGTATTTAGCTTTATGAACTGATTGAACGCTACTCTATTTATGGAAGATAAATAATATTTACTGGAAAATACTTCATAAAACTTCAAAATCCTGCCTACGATAATACTGCAAAATCTTGGCTAATTTCTAAGAGGATTCGACAAATTAAGGCATATACACGACTTTATTTTAAGCAAATTTCATTGTGACTTCCAATGAATGTCATGGAGTTCTATGATCTATGAGAAATATTCGTTTTTGTGTAAATCACCTTACATTACACGAATGAACTACCAACTTGCTTCTCAGGCATTAGGTGCGATTTAGAAGTACGAGTTTATTATTACTAAATAGGTGCGTACTTACATATATATCTGTGGCTCTAATGACTTAAAAATTGATAAATTGTCCACTGCTACTTATCATATTACGTAAATGCTACACTGGCCAAAGGATAAACGGTCTCGGTGTAAAATTATATGTAAAATAATATAGTTGAAGTAAAATTTTGGCAACTAAGCCAACCGCATTTATACTCACGCGCTGTTGATATTTTACGGTAGAACTCTGGAAAACTAACTATACATGGCAATAACTTGGAAGCAAACGAAGTTTGAAAAGGAGAAGCAAATTGTACCCCAGAGGGCTGGTTATACTGGAAATATGATGAAATGTAATTTAACTTTCGTGTAAATTATCAGGAGACAAGAGCTTCATACGAGTAGCACTATCAGATATACTAACGGGTTCATAATGGCAGTGGATTGGATGCACGAACGAGCTGTGTGTAGCGTGCATTCGTGCCGGTACTAATTAGAGCCTAACTTGTTTGTTGTAAGTATTTGAGACGCCCTGAAAATCTTCGATACGGTTTAATGACTTATCTCGCAACAACAATTAGGCGAGATTACTTAACATGCTATCCAATAAACGGAAGTTTTCGCGATATACGCCATTATCGGCTAAGCATCACCTATAAAAGTTTTATCGACGAATAATTACTACCTTAAAAATCTCTTCAAAACATTTTTTTTACTTTCTGTAGTAAGTATAGAAGGCTACAATGTTTTACACCAAAGCACTTATTTATATGTAGATTAGGTATTATTTCATTATATACAGAGCTTAAACGGTCTTAGAGCATGTATAGGTACTTAGACGAGTTAAGCATTCACAGCCGAGATACGGTTCAGATGGTCCGGCTGTCATAGACAAGACATTACGTAACGATATGCACATACGAGTACACATCTGTGCAAAAATCCATAGGATACTTATAAATAAGTTCAGATTACACATTCAAATAACCTTTTTCCATACACCGATAGTACCAGGGTCGAAAAGACCGTTATAAGCGTTCACGCTTGCTTACGGTATCGATAGGGTTAGAAGTGAGTGTGCCTCGAATTTTTCTCAAGCATTATCGCGTTTCTGCGGAAAAGTAGTTACCGGTGCGCGATCGCGTCCGCATTCATTTCGTACGTTTTCAATCGACACTTTACACTTCTATGAGTTGACGAGACCTCGTAAACGGCCAACGATCTTTTCATAAAACATCACTCACGTGTAGATAAGCTTGTGATGGCTGCAGCCCGTTTATGCACGAATTGAGCACATTCCTGCAGTTGTGAAGATCTTCATTACACTTGAATATAGTAACTCTGTAACGGATCCATTGTCAAGCTGTCCATCTAAGTATTGTTATACAAGCATCAAGATTAGAACAACTATCTAGAAGATATTGGAACCCTATCACCACGATATAAGGCATCTACGTAGTAGGCATTTCAGCCGCTATACACTAGCTCTTGCAATTCTTAGTTTATAGTGCAAACATGACTTAAAATATGTTAATAAACGAAAACAGGAAGAAGAAGAAGAAAAAAGGATGTAATTTATTTTAACACGAAAGTTACTGGAGCTTGCAATACTGCCTTCCTGTTCAGCCTCCCGATCGCGAATGCATGTAGCTAGTTATTTGTAGTTATATTAATTATTAGAATTACAATATAAAAAGATGGTTTTTTATTATTGATTAATTACAGTGATCAAAACGCTCGACTGTCGAGTAACAATAGCCATTACAAATTAATGAATAATGACCCTAAAAGTCGATTTGATAATTTCATTTTCCAATATAGGAAAATGATCTGTTTAAATAAAAATTAAACTATTTTGATAATAAAAATTGTAAGCAAAATGGTTATCATTATGCCCGTTCGACATTAGGAACCCATTAAAGTAACTGTGTTTTAACCATATCTGTGTGCTTCAGAGAGCAGTCGCTATTGGTTAATATCTGTACATAATGATTCCTCGGGGGCCATCAGAGAATTTTAAATATTTCCCATACACTACTCGGCTATTAATATCTCAAATCGTAGCAGCATGGTATAGTAAGTTCCGAGGACTCCTCAATGTCAAAATACAAAATGATTTACAGGCAATTATTATGTAATGCAATATGTGTTTAGACACATAACAGTCAATCATTAATGACTGATCAAATCATTAAAACTTTCCTACATTCGTGACCTACGCGTGCATCGTAATTACGGACACGATGGTAAATAGCGCTGTGTATTTTAATGTCATAACGTGTTTGTTTAGATGTTTGTTTTGTATGCTGGTCATCGCTGCAAGTTTGCTTTTACCACCTAATGGCTATGCCTGCATATTGAGTCCTGCTCAATGTAAAATGTACTCTTTAAATAAAGATATGTAGTTACATACAGTTACTGCTTTGCAGCATTTTATATGCCCTTTTTAAATCATTTAGTACGGCCAAGTACAGATATTTATTTATACTTGCCATTTATTAATACAGTTAGTTATGAAGAATACCAAATGAACTTAATTGCTTAGTTAATACTTTTTCCCCCAGTAATAGTATATATTTATCAAACAATAATCGTGAGGTATTTATAATACCCGATTATAAGTAAGATCAGAAACTAAGCATTATATTATATAAAACTGAACATAAAAATGATTATGATAAAATAATATTCAAGATTCAAACCCTATGATATTTATAACAATAAATTTGCATAGATTGGCGGAGTTAAGGTTTATATTTGTATAAGATGAAACATATTATGTTTAAGGTTAAATTGTTTGTCTCTAAATCGGCCAAGTGTAGGTAAAACAATATCCTCCAATCCCACAGTGGAGCGGGATGTTGGAGTAAGCCCCAAACCGTTTCGTGAGATCCTAGAGCAGCAGTGAAAGTATTGCTTATTATTTTCTATATGTATACACGAGTATCACACTTATCTGTAGCCTCCTTTATAGCGTTTATTGTAAAAAGCGCTAAACGATAATTTTTATTTTATTTTTATTCACAGTATCACATGGATATCCCGGGCTTTAGTGAGTGACAGCAGCGCAGAGGATTTCGCGTGACGGAAAATATGCAGCAACCCTGGTGGTCGCTTTATTTGCTCGCTATTTTCATGTTGGGACTGGATTCTAAGCTTGCTGGTAAGTGTTTTATATGGTGATGTTAGCAATGCGAATTGTTTTTAAATTGAGGTTCGTCTGATTTTCACCGTTGTTTCTTTTCGTGATAATCACTTTCAACCTATTTGCGAATAAGTTATATATGAATTGAAATTAATTAAATACAATATAATTACTCGTAACCAAAACTTTATTACATTGCTGATAATTCTATTAATAGGACTTCATCAATAAATTCTTAATAAAGTTGCACCTTTCCGGAAACTTTTAAACATATTTTGAAGCAATAATTTAATAATACTGCATATTTATTTTATGTACCTACTTAAAATAACATAATATGTATAAAGAGAACGAAGAAGTACGTCAGGTTTGTAAGGACAGAGATATTTGGCACTCGGTACTTTTTATCTATCCCATAAAGGACCGGACGTGATGGTATAATACTAACAAAATAACATCCAGTGTTGCTTTCAGGACAAGCGTTTCAGCCAGAATTCGCTGAGCCTCTAACCAATCTTACAGTACCGATTGGACGAGATGCTACATTTCGATGCTTGGTACAAAATCTTGGGGGTTATAGAGTGAGTATCAACTTCACTAAAAAATCCTGTAAACTATTTAAACGGGTCTTAAGATTTAATAATACATTTTCCAATATACAGGTAGGTTGGGTGAAAGCCGACACAAAGGCGATACAAGCTATACACGTCCGTGTGGTCACGAATAACCACAGAGTGGCAGTATCGCATAACGGGCAGACAATCTGGAATTTGCATATCCGCAACGTTCAGGAAGAAGACCGGGGCCAGTACATGTGCCAAATCAATACAGACCCAATGCAAAGCCAGGTCATTAACATTTTATTTTAAACCGGAACATCTTTCAATTGGAAGTCAGAGCACTCCACTCTACTAGCTCATTTGAAGGTCCATTGCATATCACAATATCATTCTCTTTTAGTTTAAATTTGGATTTCTTCTTACTATACCCTCGAATTCTTACTTGTCGGTACAAAAACTCTCTTGTCATTATTTTCGGTACGAACATGTATCTACTTCTAATCAATGTATTGTCTCTTGGACCCCAGTCCGCAGCCGGACGAAACAAGTCTCTTAGGTGGTTATGGTAGTAATAAGTTCTAAGTTGAACTAACATATTGATAAATATAACAAGAAAAAAGACACTAATTAAAATATATAACAATAGTTTATCGCAGTGTATAAACAAAGACTCAATGTAGTACGAATCATCGTAGATATCACTCGAAATATTTTGCCATTTGAAAAACAAAGCAAAACAAATTATAACAGGGCTTGAAATCCATGCGATCTTCCAGTACAAACTTGGCTTTACACCAATCATAAAGATAATGTCAATACTATGACATTTAAAACCATAAAACCAATAAACAGCTAATGTGAAAAATAGCAAGTTTGTGAGTTGTACAATATCTACAACATCATTGAGAACTGCAGCAAGATCACAACAATAAAACGGAGAAGAAAGAATACACAAAATTGACATTAATAAAGCGGAAGCTAACTTATTGTATTTTCGAGCTAACTTTAAGGTGTTAAACATACACTCTTGTAGAAACAAATATAATACCCATAGATTTACAAATAAGCACAAAAATATTGTTGAAAACCATAAAAAGGTCCATACGGCTAATTGATCAAAATACATCAATGTTTCTGATGTGGATGCAAATTCTTTAAAAAATAAACAGTCGCCAATTTCCAATACATTTTCCTCTTCACCGTGATAGTAGGACATAGTTTTGATACCACCAAAGATAATAAGCGCTAGAAGAATACTGATAGAAATAGAACATAAGGGAACTGTTACAGATGTCATGGTCGCAGAACTGCGGAACGGAACGTCCCGAGAGATGAATATAATAATGCCACAGCCAGCTCCACAAGTAAGAACACCTCGAGTAAAAGCAGATATGCTGTGTGTAAAACCAATGTCAGACCAATTTAATATTATCTTTGTTGCGTACCAAGTGCCGTTCGAGGACATTATTACCCACAATAAAATAAAGACAGCAAAGCACACATAAATCGCGAGAAGCTTGACAACGCGTTGGATAAACTGCTCTCTTTTTATTGATAAAATAAATAAGACCAAGCCTAAAATAGATCTTGCTATAGTGACTTTCCACAACTGAACGCAGTTAGAGTTTTTAGTATTGTTATCGCCGATTTCACGTAGAAAGAAGCAGTTGCTTCCAGTTTTCATACCACAATCAGCATTAAATAAAGTTTGAGCTTCAATGCATTGTTGAAATATAGACACGTTGATCCGCTTAATCATACATTTGCTGTCATTAAAATCATCGCACGTGAACCAGGGAGGCGGATCATGTGCTGAGTAAAAGGCATATTCCAAATACCAAGAAGTTAATACCATAACGTATATTGTTTTTAGTATTATGAAATAAAATTTACCATATCCAATACTGCGAAAAATCGGTAGGAAATTCCACATCGAAACTATGTTGCAATTAGTATATTGTGCTATACAAATCTCTGAATAAACCAGTGGTATTCCAATTAATATTACTGCTATAAATTGGATAATACTGTAGATGTAAAATCCTTCATGAGATATTTGGACCGGAGAGAATACGACGGTAACTTCGTTCATCATCCACGCCCACAATATTAGCCTATAAGCACCATACGTTTTCCATCGAGCACTTCCTGGAGGATAATATTCAGAGTCCATTTCGTTTTAAAAATATAATTCGTGATATTTGTTTTGTCAGAAATTTCGTTTGCATTTTCAAAATCAAAAGCCATCTAGATTTTTATAATTGTCATTATACAATAAATGATAGTTTGAGGTCATTTGGGGTAATTTGAGGTTAATAGTCGGAAAATACGGTTAACACAAAAATGAAAATGCAATTGTGATTACAATAAACGTTGTGGAGATAAAGTGAATTAAACTACACGCCGACGGAAGCGAGGGAGCGACGCAGCGGGTAATGATTCGTATATGGTGGTCCTAAATTATTGCGCTCCGTTGTAATTTATACTCGAGCCTGATAACGGCATAAATTCCGAACGGCGACAGTGCAACTGCAGGCCCCGGCGACGTCCGCACAGCATGACGCCACTTGACGTAATGTTCCCCAAATAATTTTTGGCGTCCAATCGAAAATCAATTGATTTTTTTTTATAAATTCGTTAAGTAAGGAATAAATGAACTGGATACCTACTATATTATCAATATAAGTATTCTATGGAATATTCAACACAAAAATGTTATTGTTATGTATTTATTAGAATTTGAGTGTGCACTAGAATTTCTAATTCTTAGATGGGCTACTTGGATGTCGTAATATCGCCGGACTTCATCCCTGAGGAAACGTCGGGAGATATCATGGTACCTGAGGGAGGTATAGCTAAAGTTACATGCCGAGCTCGAGGACAACCGACACCGCGCATCATGTGGCGTCGGGAAGATGGCTCTGACATTGTAATTAGATACCAGAATGGCACCAAAACTAAAGGTTTGTTTGTGTGTCATTTATATAATGTTAAAATCATTATTTCTGAAACAAAATATGTGACAGCAGCTTCATACTTATTATGTTGGATTGAAGCGAATCTAGTCCTAATAGAGTAGGGCATCAAAAATTATTCTTAGACTAGATGAGTGTCGCCGTAGGCGGTGGACTTATGGAAGGCTGGTTTAAAACTTAAACTTCACTCGAGTTATTTTGTTTTAGCAGTACTAACGATTCTTAAATTATCCAATGTTTAGTATTTTTCCATGAATATGAAACATACGTAAGGGCTCCTAAATATTATATAAATTAATTTTAGTTGTATTATTATAATATAAAATATTGTTAAAGTGTGTTAATTTTTCCTTCTTTAAATATTTAATCAAACCCTCCCATTTTAAGAACACGTAATCATTAATAAAATTATTTTGACATATTTCTTTCCCCAGTGACGGTGTTTGAAGAAGAGGTGTTGATACTTTCGAAAATATCTCGCTCGGATATGGGTGCATACTTATGCATTGCCAGTAATGGAATTCCACCGTCAGTTAGCAAAAGAATTGTCATTAAAGTACACTGTAAGTAACACCAGATATGTAACACTCAAATCATTCGCTGTTTAGTCCAGTCATTTTACGCATTTTAAACCCCATTCTGCGGAATAACTCCTAGTGAGCTGAATTTTTGTAGACACCTTTATTACCGCGTTGTAATGAAGATGTGAAAAATCGACATTGATATCGTGACGGCTAAAAAAAGTTACAGAGGTCAAAAGTCAAGGAAATAATAATAATTCTGTAATACAGAACTAATATTGCTTATCGCCCGCACAAGAACATCAACGCGCTCTGTCCTTTTCACGCTTAATATACAAATGCAATTAATTAAGTTTTATAACTAACAGTAGCTAAATTACAAAATGGTCTCAAATTCAAATTGTTTTATTCATCATAAGGTACATACATACACTTAATGAAGGTCATGTTTTAGTCATCTTAATTATTTCAATTATTTATTTCGGCTTTGTTTGCCCCTCAGGCTATAGTAGACCGGTAGAAAAATTCCTATTGAATATTTATCAGTACAAACATGCCTATAACAATTTTACTAAGGCCTTTGATCAATCTGTATTTTACCATCGACGAGGTACAAATTTGTTACACAATAACATTTATGTAAATAAAAATAATTAATATCAACACAAAACCACTAATTTAATACGTGATATTGCATATTTATATCGAACTTCATATTTCTCTACTGCGCTTGTTCTATTATTCGAAGAAATGTCCATTACAATTGCCTGTTACAGCTGTCTCTTTCTTCCTGAAGGGTGCCGTAATCACGTTAGTCATTTGTTTTACTTGCCTGCAACAACAATGCTTGATAGATTTCAATGTATAAAAGAAAAAATGCCTTTAGCTGTTCAGTAGTGCATACACATAAGCTATTTACATTGATTACAATTAATATGCGCATACATTGTTCTAGTGGGATAATCGTGACGAACAGAAATGTAAACAAAAACAAACCAATGGACAAACATTCCTTATTAAGACGTTAATAAGAAACCGCAGTTAACGTGCACGGTTTCCAAGACGTACCTACTGGCGTTTAAAAGGCAAGGGCCAATTGATAGTTAAGATATTATTATACTGTCACGTGTTATGGCATTCTGCTTCTGCTGATTTACTATACATTGATATATCAGTATTTCACGTAGGTAATGGTTGTACATATTGCACAGAAGTGCCTAAAATTTTCAATTTTATGAACTTTCAAGACAGACGAATGACCTTAAGTTCTACAAAACGTTATAAAACTATAAGCGACTTTAAAAAAGTTATTTAACGCTTAGATTTGTGTTAAACTTATATTCAGTTATACAAAATTGATCCTTTTCAATGCGTTAACGTGCGGAATTTTTCAGATTCTCTGCTTTAATGCCCTTGACATCCAAAGTGATGACTTATTGTAGACAATTTTTTTATGGCGCCCTCTCAACCATTTGTAAAAAAGGTGACAAAACACCGATTGACTGGACGCCAAGGCATTCCCGTCTTGATAAGAGGTGTACTTGCACCGTAAGACCTCTGTAGGCCCCATCTCACTGATAGTTGTAATTTGAAATGAGTATTGCTTTGTATGCATTGCTCGGTGTGATGAGTCATCGCGGTCAATTTATTTCTCCTTCCACCGTTCGATACGGGTCTCTTCTAAGAATGAACACTCCAAGGTATGTATGGATTCCCTCACGACGTTTTCATTTACCGTACGGCAAATGACATTTAAGTTTCGAAACAGGCTACCGAGTGCCAGAGTTCGAACTTGACACCCCCGGAGCGTGAAGTTGAAATCTATCAATCGTATGGCGCATATGCGGTCCGTCGTTGTGGAAGGATTGCGTTGAGCTGGTATCTGCATCAGATGCTCACAAGCTGACTGAAAGGCCACGTAATCACAGCGTAATGATGTTGATATAAAAAACGCACTTGGATGCCGTAACATTAAATTTACTTGGATTCGGCGATCAAGAATCGTATCACAGTATTATTATATTGGGAGTGTTCAAGTATTACGTAAGCACCGAAGGGGCGGGGGGGGGGGGGGGGGTCTTATCTTTGCCTATTTTTGCTGAGAAGGGGAGGGAGAGGGGGGG
>DWDX01005001.1:0-11002 GCA_018245675.1 Agara michaeli | reverse complement strand
TTACTATTGAAATGATCTGTCAAGAAACTTAATATGCCTGACCGAATTCCATGCAAGCGAAGCCGCGGGTAAAAGCTAGTCGTATATAATTCCTATACATATTTTTCATCCACAAGCCTACTCTTTTAGTACGCTTTAGACAGCCACTCTTTAAGAGATAGCCCCTGTATCAAGCTAATTTAAATTGAGTTATATAATTATTCGCGCGTATAATTTTCGTATAGATTAGCGACTGATTCTCGCATTTTATTAATTAACACCGACATTTATTTATTGTGAAGCGGAAGTTATTAAACTTTCAAGGAAACTCTTAAACGATAAGATACATTGCTATTGTTTAAATAATAAGTCATGTATAATAATTATGAATGTACACGCAATGGATTAATGTTCTAAGTACCGTTACGCTGGCTTTTATAGTACCTACGTTCCCCGAATTTATTACTAATTAGAAAATAATAAAGGCGATAACATGAAAATCTTAAAAAAGGTTGATTTTTTGTTTTGTTCGATAAACTATCGACATCCTTGTACAATTAAATTAAACGTTAAAACGGTTAGAAATCCGTAAACGTAATAGCCGCTGAGTTTTTTGTGCCTTAAGTGAGCTAACTGTTTCTGATTAAAATCATTAAATCGTAATACATGTATCATTGGATTAAATCATGATATGGTTATCAAAAGCTGGTGTATAGTATCATTATATGCAAATAATAATTATTATAATGATAATAATTGGGGGCGATTCCACACACGGCTGTCAGATTCCAAATCAGGCAATTGAATGCCTGCGTAATGGTAACCGGACAGCTGATATACATACGATATAATACTTATATAGATATTTTTATTACGACCAGACACGGAACAAACAAATATGCCGCACACAAAAATGTTTGTCCCGGGTGGGAATGGAACACACGATCTCCAGTTTTGCAGTCAGGATCACTAACTACTCAATCACGAGGCCTATTGAAATACCGTAATTGGGATTATGTTATAGCATTTTTGCTGGATTACATCAGGGATTTGATGCTATTTGAATCAAGTACAATCGACTTTGGATCAGTAGATACAGGGATTCAAACACTTTAGCGTCCTACTAAGGAATTTCGGATGGTTTAAGCATTTTAGGCTTTCCTTAGAGGAGTATTTCTGCTCATTGCTTCCTCTGTATACGCCAAACATATCGTCA
Organism: Agara michaeli; assembly: GCA_018245675.1. Lineage (NCBI taxonomy): Eukaryota > Metazoa > Arthropoda > Insecta > Lepidoptera > Hesperiidae > Agara > Agara michaeli. Next base: position 9,807 of record DWDX01005001.1, on the reverse strand, counting down.
TCCTTCCCAGGTCATCTCATACCTGGCTAGCATGGCAGACTATGCCCTGAAGCTGTCTGATCTTAAGAACAGATTCGTTTCCTGTAGGTAATGATAAAAAGCTTGATCGTGACAATACATTTTTAACTAGTATCTCTATACTATTTGCACGACTGTACCCGTACAAGTAACAAGAATAGTTTTAAACATTTTTTAAATATTAACAATTCAATAGTCGCTACTCACTCGTCTATTGCCCTTTCCTGTGACGAACGGACCGGAAATACCTACCTGCGACGGCGCATAACAAACAGCTCCTTGAAAAAAGCGCATTATTACGTCCAACAAAAACCGGGATCTCTAATAATACGTCGGGATATGATTATGTAGTTGAAATAATAATATGAGATATATTTTATTATTTATATCGACAGCGAAACTAATTTTGTTTCTATTCTTTTGTAGTTAAGGTTTAAATTTCAATACCTCTGCACACCACCTGACGCTCTAGCATTTTGAAAGAAGTTCACGCTAGATTAGGTCGTATTTTATGGAGTATAAGGTCGTTATTTGTACGTGCTGAGCTAACAGCTGAGTGCATCATAAACTTTTTGCAATGGTCACCTTTTTGTATCGGTTGCAGTTAGCTCAATTAATTATATTAAATTAGAAATTCCTGTGGGAACACTTATGAAATCGATTTCATTTATCCGGTCTTATACATATCTTCCGCGTGCTTTTTTACACTGCCCTAATACATTTCAAAATACACGTAAATTAAACTTTAGTTATAGGAAAACTAAGGAACCTATATTTTAGTAGAAATTAAAATGATTTGAACGCGAGAATTCTTTTCCAATATACGAATCAATACAAATAAATCAAAGTACATCTTTTCAACTTTACTATGAAATGTATTCTAATCGAAACCTTTAAATTTAGAGGTTGTCTGATCAAATTATACCTATAAATTGTGTATTAACGAGACAACCGCATTCTCAGACGGTCAGTTGAGTTCATAATGGTTCTGGATTCGCCATGATAAGATCAAATCATATGTATTTCTTAATATATAAAATTCTGGTGTGCGTGTCTTTGGGGCTCTTATCTGTTCAAACAGCTTAAATGTTTGTTTTCTGTTTAATGCAGAGAGCGATGTGTAAATATAAATAGCTTTTTTTAATAACGCCACGCTACTAAATATCTTGCCATGTGCCTCTGCATTTGGTATGTTCATTTGCCGCCCTTAAAGGTAGGCTCTTTATGCGCCTCTCTTAAGCTCAGTGCAAGGCGTTTCTTGAATGACTAAACTCCTCCTCCGGGGCCTCCAAGGGTTTCACTTATTATCAGGTACAATCAAAGTCAAATGCACATCCATTGTTATATAAAAAAGAATTCATATTAGTCTGTACGATTATTTCTTTCGGTGAAAGTCCATACATCCAGTTTTCTGTTGCATGTATGTATAAAGCCTTCCAAAGTCTTCTCTCATAATAACTATTGCAGAATACTATAATCAACTGTGATAAATAATAACTCAACTTTGCTTTGAAATACTTAATATCTCAAAAGTGACTTGGATATTTATAAGGTATTGTCCAATGTCCACCACACAAGGCGAGATTCTCCAAGTTTCCATGGTGTAAAAATTAAAAAAAAAAAGCATCAGTAAGGCGATTGAAACTCGTAAACTGTTGGATATGGAAACTGGTTCTGACATAGTCAACTCGTCTGTCCATCCATCGGTACTCGAACGCCGTACGTCGCTACCATACAATATATTCCGACATTTCTTGAACCATACTAAATTATTTCAATCAAAAAATTTAAAGCCTTTATCAATCTCCATGTATTCGGTTTTGTATTGTATTTTAAAACATAATTTGTTACAATATTTCGCTTTATATAGGTATTTCATATAATACTTAATGATGATGGATATAAGTATTTTCCAGTAATTATGAAAACATTGTGTTTATATCATAATATGCGTAACATCATACCTGTAATCCCCTAACGGGTAGGCAAAGGAGGTACACACCCACATTGCACCAGTTACGTTTAAGTCCCACAATGGAATAGGTGGTGAGCCCATTGCCATGCACCGGGCACACATCCAGACTCCGAGTCACCGCTAGTTTTAATATACTTAAAATCTAAATCGATCACAATATTAAGCTACATTTATTTGTTTTATTTTTTTCTGTCACTCGTTTGCACATTCAAGATAGGGTTCCAGGAAATTTGCCATACCGTAGCTAGTGGAAATCTTTAGACTCTGGCTGCCCATGTGAGAAATTGGCCTCGACTATATCTATTTAATACATATTTAGAAAATTATAATAGTTTATTTATTTACATAAAACATTGTTACAATTTATTTTTTATCAGTAACTCAGCTAAGACTTTAACTAGCGTAAGCATTGTTTACAGTACTATGTGTCACCCTGTATTTCAGTGCACAAAGGCCCCTACTATGCTTAACAGTATAGCCAACTTACTATTTACAATAAAAATAATAATAATACCATCATGCCAGGTCCCTAACGGGGTAGGCAGCGCACATCGAGTCCTAAATATCTCTGTCTTTACACACCTGACGTGCTTCGTCTACATTCATCGCTCTCTTCATGCATACACGCCGGTCTCTGAGACTCTCGACTCCCCCGTCAGACTATTTATACACTTTTTGAAGCTAGTCTATATAGATTTATAAAATACGTGTAGTTAAACCGCCAATAGTTTTGTCAATTGCGATCAATTTCATATCGCTGACAAATGCAACCCCAATACCGCTTTTTACAAAGTTCATCGGAATGAAATTAAACCTTGCACATCGCCCGCCATGTAGAACAATGGTCGCGGGATTTACTGGATATATCTGCATTATTATTGCGAGTAAGTGCAGCGTGTTGGAGGGGAGACAAATGCGTTTCCAGTTTAATAAAAATAAAAGAAAAACGCGCGAACGGATATACGCAACGCCTTATACGGTCAGTGCAGTTCGAAATGTGTGTCTATTGTCGAATCAGTCGTAAGTTCACTGACCTCAAGTCCATGTCGGCAGTATGGCTGAGTCCCTCAAAGGTACCTAGGTTAGTCTTTAGAATGAATGAATGTCTACTATAGCCTGAGGGGCAAACAAAGCCGAAATAAACAATTAAAATAATTGAGATGACTAAAACATGACCTTCATTAAGTGTATGTATGTATGTACCTTATGATGAATAAAACAATTTGAATTTGAATTTGAATTCGATTGCCGCACCTTGATGACACTGCCTTTTTTTGATTCCCGATATTTGTTCTGACTAAGTGTAGGTACATCATTATTTTTCAAGGGGAAAGGGGAATAATACGATAACAACTAGCTTGTAAACACTATCGCAATAAATGAAATATGAACTAGTATTAAATATAAATGATACAAAATAATGTTCATTGTTAAAATTCAGTTGTTCTTAAAATATTTCTATTCAGATTTTATTGGAAGCTTATTAAAATGGCAAGCACCTTCACATCTTTGTGTCGTGAACAATTTTAATTACTAAGACCGAACGTTATGCGGATATAGTTCGGAGACAATAGCTGTCTACATAATTATTTTGAGTACAAGCACTTCAAAGGGGCTTCGAGTCACTCCGGTTTGATGGCTCGCGCATTATGAAGTTATTAAAGGAAGTAATGGGACCGCTCTTGTCGGTCCCTGTACTGTAATTGCATGTCTAGTGACAGACGCTAGCATCGGTAATGGCACCGCGAGTGTTTAACTGCATTTTCCAATATTTGGAAATATCAATGATTTGACATTTAAAAAAATTAATAAATTAGAACTATTTATTCTTTCACTTGCTTAATAAATAAAGATTGCTTTAATGGTGCTGCTTGAGAAAATACCTATTAAAAGTGAGCAGTGTGCTACATAAATGTTTTCCTCCTGTAGTTATTAAATATAATGTTCGTGTTCAAAGACGTCAAATTAATTTAAAGACCTCAAGGTGTTTTTAAAATGATAAAAATTGATCTGCAGTTTATTGCACTTATCAATCATTTTTTACATATATGTAGGTTGTTTTGGTTGAAGCGAAAATTGTAGGCAACTTTTTTTTTATTGTAAAAAGATAAGTAGACTATTACAAGTGGCGAGTGCCGCTCATGGATATATTTAAAACCGAATACTAATAAGACTTCAGATGTTAACAAGAACATAATTGGTATCGGTTATGATGTCACATAAAGAATTCTTTACAAATTCAAATTATTCTCTTTATTATAAAGTATCGCATACACTTGACAAACTTTTTCTTTGCAAATCAACCGAACACTTTTACGTATCCATTACCAATTCATACCAGAGTCGCCTTAATTACCCCCCAACAGTTTTGAGGGACTCGAAATCTGGAAACTTCCCCGCAATATCCCCCACAATTCGTCCGTAACTTCAGCCGCAAACAATGAGCCGCCGATGACAATCCGGGATGCTTTCAAATCTCATCCTCAAATATCTCGGTTAAATCTTAATCCTCCCTCGACCGTCCTTTGTCTCCGGCTAATAATACGATTGTAAGTCACTCACAGACGCGGAGGAATTAATGTGATGGAAGCTTTTAAGGCAGTTCCTAGCCGAAGGCTACTGGGACGGATATGCCTATATGACAAATGTTGTCCAACTTTGATAATGGTTCGCCCACAGATTATCAACATCGTCCTTACTTTGATTCATTAAAGTACAATTGTGATAAGGCGAATACCTTAACTCATTACGGTAAAAAAAAAATTAAACTCTGTATTAAGTAGTAATTTTACCGGTTCCCTTACGGAGCTGTTTATATATTTTTTTATTATCTAAAAGATTTTACTTGACCATTTATTGCTAAAAAAAATCCTTATACGCAACGGGTAGGTTATGTAAAATAGATGTACTGCGACAATAAAATACATTGGAACAGATTTAATTAAAAATATTCTCCAACGATATATGAATAGGAATAAAAATAAAATATATGAATAAAAATAAATATATATGAATAAAAAATAAAATATAAATAAAAAAACGATTTTTGATGAAATATAATATTATGTTATGAATAACTTTCAGAATAACAATTACAGACACATTAATTAGGTATGTTGGCGTACGAATAAGGCTTCGCCGGATTCCAAAAGTTTGAGCAACACTAGTGATAATGCAAAAGTCGTTTCACATCGAACACAGCGATACGTACACACAAAAAGCCCGAACTTGTTGATTCTCCGCTCCCCTACAAGGATATAATAAACCCTTTCCACCGAAACTCGTCGCCAAGAAATTTATTGCGCGGCCATAAATATTAAAAAGTTGGAGCATAAATCTCAGGTTTTATTAATAAAACCAAGGTAACAGACGTCATAGGAAGGCAATATTGTGCGGTTTCTTTGGAAAATGCCAGGATTTATGAGATATATAGCAGGTGTTACGAAAGCGTTATATTAGTGTTTGTTTACGCTCGTACCAAGTAATTTCTTCGTTTTAATGATATTGTATGGGGTAGCAATGTATATATGTGTATATACAACGGGTCGCCTGACATAGTGAAAGGGTTTTTTAGGTAGACCTACCACACTGGCCAAGTGTGGATTGGCAGATTTCACACGCTAATCTATTATATACTTTATAACATCTCCAAGGTGTGCAGGTTTCCTCGCGATGTTTTCCTGCACCGTTATAGTGAGTGATATTGAATTTTTTTGTTATAAAATGCACGTAACAAGTCAGAGATGCGTGCCAGAATCGAACTCAAGCCGCTCAGAGTTGGAGGCTGAATTTCAAACCGCTAGTCTATCGCTGGGATGGCTATATGTGGTAGAATTTACACTATAGATTTCTTGAAAATATAAATTGGTCACGTACTCATTAGGCTATTATTACGAACAGACCCGTTCCTGTGGTCCTGTGACTAACGAATACTCACTAGCAAATTCTTATTAACACCTATTACTAACCAATCCCAACCCTATAGTCCTATTAGAGGTTGGTTGCCGATGTCCATGGGCGGCAGTGGCCACTCGTGACCGCTACCTGTTCGCTACTCTCTTCTATACAAATAAATAAAATTGGAGTGTCTGTTTGTAACATTAAAGCAACCGCTTTTTACTAAATGCATATACATATACGTTTACACGGTACATATATCGAAATATTTTTTTTTACAATTTTTGTCTGTCTGTCTGTTCCGGCTAATCTCTGGATCGGCTGAATGAAGAGTAACTTCGGCTACTTTGATTTCAATTTAAAGTCAAACGCGGACGAAGTGACGGACTGAGCTAGTAACATATAAAAAACTGCGTTAAAAATCACTCTACAAAGATTGAAGACAAAAGGCATCCGTTATCAATGACTGAACAAATCCAAGTAATCTCAGCGGATTACAACGAACCACAGTTGGGAGGGTAACGGTCTAATAAAAGCGTCTCGCGCAAACAAAAATTCAATCCGAAATGATTGTCGCACTACAAAAGAGCCATTAACGGACGAACTCCACGGGCGGTGCGCTGTTAAGGTGTATAGGCACTAACCGGACATATTCCAGCTCCATAATAACTGTACTTCGTACTCGCTTATAAGGCTTTTGTATAATCCATACGCAAAATCAACGAAGTAATTAGTTTTTGATCTTTATTTGCATCCTGTATAAATATGTATAAGGTGCTTAATTGGGTACAGGTAATGTCTAGTTTCTGAACGAACTGCCATGTGTGAGTGCTGCCAATTTATTTTTTTCTAGTAAGAAAGGCTGCAAGCCAATAACGCTAATCAGACAGATCCAATCAAAAGATTTCACTCAGAACTTCGGAGACATTAACAAATTGACGTTATCACTAAGAAATATCCTGTCGCAATTGCTTTGACACTAGAATATATTCGAACAAAACTAAGTATTACTAATAATTAATTATTAACAACCTGAAAGAAACTTGAGCGACCGTGAATCCAGGACTGTGTGTAAGCCGCCCTCTTAAAAACTCAATGGGAAAATCTCCATGGAAATCATTTGATGGCGACTTTTGATTAATTAGCGTCATTCTTTCCACCCTGAGACGACAGGAAGAGCCGCCATTAATCCGCAAAACAATATGGCGGACCTGTTTTATATTAGGACATATCCGGTTACGTCACGTCTTAGGCGGGAGAACGAAGGGATGGCACGGCTCAATAAATTAACTGGAATTCCCCCTCAATATCCTTTGTCTCGGACTCATATTTAAGAATTACATTCATAGATTTTACAGTCTATTGTGTTGACGCTTAACGATGTTGCCACTAAACAAAATGGCGCAAGTACCAACCTATTGAGTAACATATAACTATACACTAGATGTATTGTTTGGATTCATTTATTCATAACACTTTACCATCTCATATTAAAACGGTAAATGAAACGGAAATGCAAATTTAAATCTCAAATAGATATTACGATTACAATATGAAAAATATAGACGCTCTCATTAATTAATACGCGCACCGTAGGAAATGGCGAATTAGTGAGAATCCGTTTCAAAACAATCGAGCATAATGAAAGCTGTCCCGCGACGTTGACGGCATTAATTAGCAGAGCTCTGGTGCTCGTTGCTATTAATTCGTAGCTACACGAAGCCTCCCTTCGGCCGTCTTTTGATTTTTGCTAAGTTAAACTGACGTTAGGGACGAGTATTACAATTTGATAAGTACCGATAGCCTACTGCTTTGAAATTCAGCCACCTATTCCGGTGATCTGGGTTCGATCGTGGCACGTTTGACTTGATACGTGCGTTTTATAACTAAAATTTAAATATCGCGAGGCAATCTGCACACCTTAGAGGTATTATAATGTAAGTATATAATATTTTCCAGCGCGGTAGACTCTGGCCTACAACCCTCTCGCTATGAGAGGAGACTCGATCCAGCAGTGAACTAATACTTTTTAAAAATGTCGTTACCAATAATTCAATGTCCCCTTTCATTTGAACCGCTTTTCAACGGGCACGCCAACGTTTTTACCAATACCGTAACGCAAAACTATTGTATTTTATTATTAAAATTGTAATGTCATAGAATTTGACACTTCTTCTAACCGTAATTACATGTCAGAAAGGTTGGCAGTCGCACTTATCGACAAATTAGTGGTTGGAACACGTTACAGAGAGGGTGGCGGCCCCTCGTGGCAGTCGTAACCATATTAGTACGTAACCTCGTATTATATGACGACTGGGGTAGCATCGGTCAGCACACTCGTTGAGAAAAGTGATAAAAAAAAAATACGTTCCATTGTTGGTGAAAAGCGTACGTATTAAGTGCGTAAGTTAACTTTTAATAATTGGAAGAGATGTCAAATTTTTTTTTAATTGATATAAAATTTACAAAGATTAATTTAATATGCGGCCACAGAATTTAAAAATAAACACGTCAATATTAAGTAGCGATAACTGAGAATTGTGTTAAAACATTATTTCGCTTTAAGGACTGTTAAGCGAAATCGCAATACATCCCGTATGGGACATTTTTAGTAATCGAAGAAAGTGACAATACGCTATGGAAGGGTATAAGCAAAATATAGTAATCTTGATGATAAGGAAACACGCTGTATACGATACTAGCTTTTGCCCGCGATTTCGTCCGGCCCCTGCCCCCGCAATTCCCTCCGGAGATGGAATGTCGTAAAATGTGTGTTTAGTTCACCTCGACGTATCGCTACATATATTATTATACATATGTTTTTATACACATAAACCTTCCTCTCGAATCGCTCTACCTATTTAAAACAACCGCATCGAAATCCGTTCCGTAGTTTAAAAGATCCAAGAATACATAGCGATCGACAGCGGGAAGCGACTTTGTTTTTATACCACGCAGTGATGAATATTTTCGTGAGCTTTTCGTGTCGAGTATACAGGGGGTTGATTTCATGCAAATGTCACCGAGGTGGTAATTTGAGTTGAGCGGTGACATAACGGACGTTCCGTCACGCTGCTGTTTGCGGCCGACAAATGTCAAACGATTGTCGGAATCTTGTCTTTGGTGTTACGTTTATGTTTGTTTTTCCACTGCTATATCTTTATCACTAGCTCTGCCCCGCGGTGTTGTGCGCGTAAATTTCAAGCCCGTGGGAATTTCGGGATAATCAGTAGCCTATATGCTGCCCTATAACCTCCTCTGTCTTCTACTAGACGTCCCATTAAAATCGGTGCAGCCGTTCCAGAGATTAGCCCGGACAAACGGAAAGACTGACACGCGGATAACGAATTTAAAAAAGTTTGCTTGTGCTTAATAACAAGCAAAGAAACAAATGAAAATCAGTTGACAACAAAACAAATAAAAGATATTGAACAGCTCACTTAGTATGAGATGAGTTCGTAATCCAACATAAGCCTATTTGCAATGTAAAAAACAATTGAACATCATCCCGCAATGGGTCAGCATGGAGCATCGGGTATCTCGCAACACTGACGACGTGCCCAGCGGCGACCTAAAACCGCGAGCTCAGTATTAACAAGAATCACACGATTGCACAAGCGTTGGATGTGAAAGCGATAGAACTGTCACTGTGACTGACGTTATCGATGATTCCCTTGTAGGTAATTCTATACGTGCGCACATGTCGTGTGCCGGCTTTGTTCGCGCGACTGTTGAGGGGTTAGGATGTCGCTGCACTGAGATACAATGTACAATGGGAACGATGTTACGACTAATAATAATAACTGGAAGGAATACCAAACACCGCTCCAACTCCACATTAGACAAAGACAAAGACAAAGACAAAGACGTTTATTTGCACAAATATGGGTACATATAAAGATGTTACAAGTCTACTA
>DWDX01005000.1:0-11002 GCA_018245675.1 Agara michaeli | reverse complement strand
AATCGGCATCTATACACAGTATGCCTCACAATGCCTTAACTCTAGTTTTATGGTTTACGATACCCTAAGTCTTACAACAATAAAAGTGAAACTACCTGAGTTTACTAAAACACACAAAACAAACTTAAATTACGCTTATTCTATAACCCTACATATATAATCATGTCATGCATTAATATCTAGAATCATGCACTAATCATTCCACGCGTAGCGGTGACCTTTTATATTTGTTCATATTGTTCGCACTGCGTGAATAACTACTCGCCGCATCTATTTATCTAATTAAGTATTGCAGTTTGCAAACGATCTGTAAAGTTAAACAGCACCGGATGCATTTGGCACTTGGATGAGCAGCCGCTAGTACATATATCATAAAAATATATTTCCATAATATACAATTTATCAATAATAATTTATAGTGTTGCTTATAAACGACTCTCAGTTTTAAGCAAGTGCCATTGGTCAACAAAAATCTTACTGATAAACGTTAATCATCGCTTCGAGCCAGTTTAGTGATGTCAAAGTTGAACACTTTGAACAGTGCCATCACCTTATTAAAATTAAACCTTGTTTAGACGCAAGATGGCGATAGCTGCTGATCAACGTACAAACAACTTAGTGTGGGTATGCGTTACCTATTAGTAAATAAACCGATTTTATTAATTTTTTGTATGATTACATTTTGGATTTTCGATAATAAAATTATTTCGAAAAATACCGAAGAGTAGAGAGATAAAACATAAAAAACTCGTTTTAATTTGATTTGACTGGCAAAGAAAATGTTGATCAGATATTATCCTCTGTAACCAGTCAGGCGCTGTCGGTGATTGTTACGACACTATGGTATCCCTGTAGAGTTACAGATAATGTCAACAATCAAAGGCTGAGATTCTACCTTTCATTTGCGTTAACGATTACCAATATTTTTTATGGAAATCGCTGCTTACCTACATACACATTGCAAAATTGATTTTTTTGGAATTTCATTCGTTCGATGTTCTCCTTTAGTAACTTCGATCCCGTCTCACCATATCGATTGTGGCAACACTAAGAAACTTCAATCCATTATTTATTTTGCATCTGTGAGTCTTTTTAACTTGAGTCTTTGCCGTGTCGTACGGGTACGTTTCAATCTGTAAATATCTTTGATAACTATCGTTATTCTATGCCGTAAACTCTATCATTTAATTCTTTAATGTTAAAGTTATTGTATATATTGGATATTTTGCGCGATATCATGGATGAAGAGAAAGAATTTAGCTGCGGCAGTTTGACGTTTAGCATGCATAAGACATTAACCTAATGTTTGCGGACCAGTGGATCTAAACGTGGTATTTTGGATTTTCAGCGAAGAGTGCCAGGATGAAGTACAATAAATTGGTTACATCCTCGAGGAGGAAAAACAGAAAGCGTCACTTTAGCGCGCCTTCTCACATCAGGCGAGTGCTCATGTCCGCTCCTCTTTCCAAAGAGTTAAGACAGAAGTTCAACGTTAAGTCCATGCCTATCCGCAAAGACGACGAAGTTCAGGTAAATCTATTTTTACTAAGTATAAATTTCTACGAACAAAACCAAATAGACCGCAGTTTAATACAGTACAGTTAATACACACTATTGTTTATTATACTTGACAAGTTTACACAAAAGATACAAATGACTGATTTTTTAAATTATACATTGTAGTTCAATTAAAATACTATATGTACCTACTGTTACATTTGATTAACAAATTTGTATTCGTTTCTTTTCATCGAAATGTTTCCTCAACACACGAAAAACTAACCTCAAAAGTGTGTACAATACCGAAAGTACAAAATAAATTCATTTGGGTTGTCATTACTTTTGCGAAAATGTGATTTAATTGACTGTATTAAAAAACATAATCTGTTTGATCATAAATTTTAATACTGTGCAACAGTAAAATTATTCATTTTACACAAACAACAATCTCATGATATTTTAGTTGTTCCATAATTTTGGAATTGAATGAAGTTTTTATGTGCATAACAAAATGATGAAGACAAACCATTCACAGACTGCGAGTGATTGCTGCTGAGTGCGGAGCCGGCTGAAGGTTTTCTTTGGCCGGCTCCAATCACGGCTCGCTAGCTCACACCATGGTTCAAAAATTGGCTCTGATTGTTTTGCACATAATTTTATAAAAACACAATGGGTTGCAATACCTAATATTTATGTTGTGTTATTATCTTATTTTGAATTCATTTTTCAATAACACATGGCATGGGGCTCTTCGAGAAAGGCGCAAAAAGAGCTCTCCTCCAAAGCCGGCAGCGCACTGGCGCCTTGGATGTTGCAAGTTTCTTTAGACGACGGTTACCACTAACCATCAGGTGGCCCGTCTGCCTCTTTGTTAGGCTGACTTATTTTTAAAAAAAACTAATATCTTGTTCATTCCTACGTTTCATTACAATCATGAAAACTGAACATAAACAAGCATACACACTCGCATTTATAAAATTTGTAGGATTTTAAATGATGATATATAAACTTGTCATAGGTTGTACGTGGCCACTACAAAGGCCAGCAAGTGGGCAAAGTGGTCCAGGTGTACCGTAAGAAGTTCGTTGTGTACATTGAGAGGATCCAGCGCGAGAAGGCCAACGGTGCCAGTGCATATGTCGGCATCCATCCCTCAAAGGTACGTAGTAATCGCTGAAGCCCCAATGTTTTCATAAAATCATAGCTTATATGGACAAATGGTGTAACAAATTATCATTATTTTCTCTTTACTAACACACTACACATAACATTCATTTTAAAAGACTGCTGTCAACAAATTATCAATATTTCATCTGCATGGAGGAGACTCGTGGTATTTCTGTGTAACTCACACAGAAGCTTTTTCTAACCTAATCTCAATAACGAGTTCATTGAATGAGGTGCAAAATTAACTGCTTCGAGTTGAAAGGTAATCGGGGTAGAACTTATATGAAATTATTCTTTGAACAAATGTTAAGATAAATTACTGTTTTAGCTTCATTAAAAAGTTATAATTATTTGATTTCAAAAGAATGATGATCAATTTATTATCAATACAAATTACTCTCACAATTTACTTATTTCTTCTGTGTGTAGGCTTTTACAGATGGCAATTTGTTATATGATATGATTTGTCCTTTTAAGATGATATTCCAGTGCTGCAGAGAGACTGCAAATGGATATTGTCAGTATATCTAAAATCAATTGTGGTGATGATTAATTTCTCTCTAAGACCTAGTCTTCATCTCACGCTGAGGCTGTACTAATCTGATGGGACTTGGCTTCTGCTGATACACTTCCATGGCTCTGATTTTCGTAATTAGCTGCATAACATCTTTCTCGAATTATTACAATTATAAAACGAGCAATACCTGTATTTCAGTGTGTTATCGTCAAGTTAAAGATGAACAAGGACCGTAAGGCGATCTTGGACCGCAGATCGAAGGGCAGACTGGCAGCCCTCGGCAAGGACAAGGGGAAATATACTGAGGAGACCGCCACCGCAATGGAGGCCTCGTAAATATAGGACTTAAGATTAATAAAAAAGTTAAAACTCAACTTTAGCCGTTTTATTTTTGATACCTAATTGATTTCCTAATTTTCATAACATGGTTTTGAAGTATTTTTTAACCTATTAAGGGTCAAAGTATATGTAAACTATCAAAATAATTTTATAACGTAAATATTTATGTTTCACAATATACAAGTGAATTATTCATAGTATTTTGGTTACCCACCACTGTAAGACGCCATCGCTTTATTCAAAAAAACTGGTACGTTATTAAAATTTAAGATAAATCAGCAAATGGTCAAATGAAATAGAAATTTATATTCGTTTCAATTATTGTCCCTCGATGGTTATAAGAACGTGATACATTTTTGTTACAATTTAAAACACTAAAGCAAAAGAATCACTAGTTTAGTTTAGCGCAATTTACTTTATGACCGGGTTACTAGTTCCAGTATACATTTTCAAACTCAAATCGACCTTAATTCCCTGGAAGGTCCTACGGGAATAGAGATTACTGTGCCCTCTACTTGCAACGCGCCAAACATTTTTGACTAAAAATGTTCTAGATATTTAAGGTAAATTATAAAAGAAAAACACAATTTTCTTAAATTATTTATATTTATTTCTCAATTGCATATAAATTTGTGGACTTTCTGTTACAATAGATTTCGACTGATATCTTTTTATTTGTATAAAACGCTAAAATATGTTTTACAGCTATCGCACCGGGCGCCGGTGTCGACATTCGCTCCTCGCACCTCCGAACAGAAAATACACACGCAATAATTTATACTCTAAGCTTATACTCTTTAGACATTAACCTATTTACCGCCTAACATTAGGTACTTACGTCGTCTAAAGTTTTGCACGCACACACGACCCCGAGAGCTCTCGAGGTCGCCCCGAAGTGGGGAACGATTTAACAAACAAAATGTACGCCGCAAACTCGAAAACAACCTCGAATCGACAAGTCGCTATGGGGCCGGTCATGTAACGCGACCGTAATACGTGTAGACGTACGTCGCTAGGGGGCGCCGCGGGCTCTCTGTACAGGCCGCCCTTGGGACGGCGTTAGACTCGCTCCTCACAAAAATATCACCCGCGGCACCCCGGCTATATTATGTATAATCATTGTTTATAAAACAACTTTCAATTGTCCTAATAGCAGATAGAATAGATTTGATTTATCTATAAGATACTCCGTGATTATTTCACAGTAGGCAGTGACGCGTGACGTTCGGTGTCGCGCCGCGCCCCCGCGCCCCCGCCACCGACGTGCACGCTGACAAATGTTTGGTCCAGAATTGTGTTACGAGACATTTTTGAATTTGATTCGTTCCGCCGTTACGTCGACATCGTAATATCCTAATCGAAAGTTAAAAACATAAGTTGTATCAAAATAGCATGCACTCACGCGACGCGATAACGTTCCGTTCGGACTTTTTAAAAACATCCAACGAACGGACGATTCATTGTTTTCTCAATACTTTGTACTAATATACAATATTCCGTTTGCAATAAATCGAATCGTGTAAAAAATTTTTAGAATTTTTTAAGATCAATCTTATACAAAAAAAAAACCTTACAAATCTATTGCTTAATCGTTAAACGGAGGTAAAAGTACCTCGCGCAATATAATAGGTCGGCCGCGGAGGGGAGTCACCCCACTCGTCCGCCGCACGCCGCTCGCTGCCACCGAACAGATGGGGTCACTCGCTCGCGAACGGCGATTTTAAAATATATGATATTTTTCTTGTTAATCGTCGTTTTATTTACATTAACCGCTAACATGTTAAATTCAATATTATTGTTAAAGATTCTCCCGCTAAAACTATAAACGTTAAAGTCAAATGATAATTTTAACCCGAAATGTTGTAACATTGTGATGAACACAAAGATGATAATGATACAGTGCGAGAGCGTAACAAGGCGAGACCCGAAAACTACAAACAATTCAGAGCGCGGCTGCAATTGGCGCGGACACAATATTTTTCGTCCAATAGGAATCGTTCGCAAGGTACCAACTCGTCCTAAGGCGCCCTCTGTCGTATTTTTAACAGCACCGCCGTTTTTAGAACAGCTACGCCATCGTACACGTTAACACTTCCTCGACGTACACATATAGTTCCGTTCGCGCGCACCCCGACGCCGGCTTCGGACGTTCCGTTCCCGCGCGGACGCGGCTCGCAGTATACGAAATTGACACAGTACATCATACATCTTAACAGTTAAACGTTCTAACATTACCTCACTATATTTTACATCATTCAATATTGCTTCGATTGCTAATTCGATATTCACCACGCGCACGGAACCCGCGACGCACGATATATATACTCATAAAAAAAAATTTATTCGCTAATTATAAAATAACTACGTACAAATCGAGGCTCCTCGTAGAGACGACTCGCGCTGACGTCGAACATACGACTAAAGCCGATACATGATCGGACACGACGACGCAAGACAACATTTCAAAATGATGAACACGATTCGCTTAAAATTAAAAAAAAAAAGGTAAAGGAGTATAACGATCATTTCGAAATGTTATCTTTTTTTTTTACAAACCAAAGTATATATAATATATATGTATTACAAATCTAGAAGCCGCTCGGCCGCGTACACGAGAACGACTAACGGTCGAGTGGAGCCCGAGACACGTAAGTACACACAACGACGCGTGCCTCTGCCGCAACACATACACTACGTAAGTATTTAGTTAGGCACTTATAATGACATTTTATTTCCCAATTCCCTTTTGTGCAATCGAACAATTGAGTCGTTGGACAATTATAGATATTTTTTTACAATATTCTCTCGCGTTCGTTCGTTGATGCGATCGATTTCCGATTACATGAAACGGGGCATTTTGTACTTTGTACCACAGTCGATATCTTAACGGACGCGTTCAATCGTATCGTTCACATAATATTATTACACACTTTAAATGAAGGTCAACGTAAAGGTGCTACGACGCGAACTGCGGGTCCGACCACTTCGACGCGCACGTCCGGTTTGAGAATCGAAGGAATCCAAGTCCCCGTTCACATATAATTTTATTGCTCGATCCTCGTTCGATACGAGTCGCGCCGAGTGGCGTCGCCCGTACGAACGCTACACTACACGTCGCACGAGACGGCGCGGCTCGGGCTGCGGCCCGTCGGAGTATACCAAATAAGTAAACGAGGCGCAATTATCTGTACAATCACTTACACGAGTGATACATCATCGAAATGTTCATCGTATAGTACCGTGTTGCCATCAGAAAGAGTTATTACACTACAAACAAACAAACAAACAAACAAACAAACGAACAAACAAACATACAGACAGACAAAAGAAAAAGTACGGATACAAAATGGTGTACCGCGGAAGGGTACGCAGTTTCTCTCTTCGCGTTATAATCGCACCGTGAATTAAACGAACATAATTAATTATCCTCAGACGAATGAAGTAATTAGTCGGAACGTGCGCGCTACTTGTGCGGCGCCTTGCGCGCGCGCGGGCTCTTGCCGCGCGACGTGGAGGGGGCGGCGGGCGCGGCGGCGGGGGCCGACTTCCTCTCTGCGAAAAAGTTTGCAAATCACTTGTCTGTTCACGTGTACACGAACATTGCAAGACGCATCGTCCAACATAGAACCACATGTCGAATATGTATGTAATAATTGTAACGAGTGAATGTAGGTATCCCTACCGGAACGATAAATTAATCTTTCATATACAAAGTATATTCGTTTACAGATTTAAAAAAAAAAACCAACAGAATAAAATAAATCAACAAACGAATGAATGTACTAATGAATGAATGAATGAACGCGGTATGTTAACAAACGGGCGGGACCGACCTTTCCCTGCCCGCCTCCCTTTCCTGGGCGCTATTACCGGCGCCTCCTGCTTAGCCATAGCTTTAGTGGGGGTCCGTTTAACTGGCGGCGTCTTCGCTGCCACCTTCTCCGTTACAGCGGTTGCCGTCTGTGGATTTCCATGGGGTTAAAAGCACTCGCCTGGTGATGTCTGAAGGGTGTTATCACATAAAAGGACACATATAGAGCCGAATAGTTTCAATATGCCTTAAGAATGAGAGATTATATGAAGAATTATGTGCCTAAACTATCGTTTATTATCTTTGTCTACGGTGGACTAACGCTCATTGTAAAGTTAGTGTATATAACTTACAATCTTTATTTACAAAAAAGGTTTTCTAAATTTTTTGTAAAAAAAAATTTTAAGAGATATGAAAGTACGTATTTTTCAATTAAAAAAAAATTGTTCAATTTTTCCAGGAGGTAACTTAGGGGTAATATTTTCCACCTAAAAATAATCAAAGCATGTTTGTTACGAATATTATAAAATTTCGAGTTTGTTTAATTTAAATAATTTAATTTATATTTTTGATTCATATTCGGTCGTCAAGTTTCGCAGAAATCATCAAGTAAATATTAAATGTGATTGATAAAAATAAACTCACTTCCAGATAAGATGTTTACTAAAATCAATCCATTATTAAACCCATATTGAAACAATTCAAATGATTTACTTTCAAAGATTATTCAATTAAGGTCAAGTCGTTATATCTATATATTTCAATTAAAGAACATAAGCGCAATTTAATATAAGGAAGCAGACATTCCGTTTCGAAATGCATATTTTTAATAGATTAAATGTCTTGCACTTAAAAATGACTAAATTGCAATTATGTTTAACCCTCATTCGTAAAAATATTAATAGCACTGTTTTAGCTATTAAATTTTTATCTGGGTCATAAGTTTTAATATTATAGATTGAGACATGCATTATCGAACATGCTTAGAGATTTAAAAGATAAAAAGTACTCGCAAACAAAAGTATAGGAATAAAATTAAAACAGGATATATTGGGAAATTATAAAAGTAACAAAAAAAACACAACAGCAAGCAATGGTAATGAAAATGAACAGGAAAGTCGACATTGGAAATATTGAGATGAGATTGTAACTTCTTTTTGTTTTTAATACATGTAAGTGGATGTTGAATTACTATTTTATTTAATGATAATGAACATGATATACTATTTTATTTAATGGCTATAACAACTAAATGTTGCATACTCAATATTTCCACTATGTTATATTTAAGTCTAATACCGTAAGAACCATAGTAATAACCACTATGAAATAATTTTTGTCAATATAATATTGGTAAAAGTCTAAGTTAGAAGTAAATATAATAAGAATTGAAAATACCAGGCCACTATTAAATTCATAATCACCTAAAATGAATTTTAGACCAAGTAAATTAAAAAAAAAACAACTAATGGATTTTAGTGGAAATCTATAATATCACTGCACTATATTTATAATACTAGTCTAATTAGCTTTTTTTTTAAATCATGTATGTAAAAAACATGACTGTGTCTGACTGATTAAAAAGATAGCTTTGCCCATTTCAAAATTACTAAAGATCTACCTTAATACTTCAGATGTATATTTTATTGAAATATACTTCCAATGTACAGACACAGCTAAAATTATTTTATATTAGAGAAAAATAACAAAAATATATCAGTAATGGAAAATTTTAATGTAGGTGATTTATGAATAAAATTAAAAATTAAAATAATACCTCGACCCAATCAAAATAATCAGGATTCACTGGAATCGTATAACAATATTATATTTATATATATCTATAGTTTAACAATATAGACATGCATCTCATAAAAGTCCATTCAGACAGGGCAACTCTCACAACGACCTTTCAGAAGTCTCCAAATACAACACACAAGAAAACCACAGCCCTTCAAGCCCGCAATCTAAGCGAATGTCTGGTTAGGTGGACAGTCAATACTCCATCGACTAAACCTTAGTCGTAGAATAAAAAAAGAAAACTCAAGAAAAAGCAAACGGCGACTTGACATTCTGAATTTCGAAATGAAAACAAAATGGCTGCTATATTGTAAAAAATATAAGAATCGCTCATTTGAAATGCTTTTAAAAATGTTTTAAAGTAGGTAACAACATAGTTTTTCAACCACTAGCACATTTAAAAGTTAATTCTGATTATACATGGATCTATTTATTAACGTAATTTTAAATCTCTGTTAAATCTTTAGCAACGTAATGATTTCTACTATATTAAAAATAAAATAATTAATTTGAAACCATGGAAAATCTCTAAACGTATGTTTCCCACTAACCAAAGTTTGGACGACTAAATTTTAGCCATTGGTCGAAAACTAGCATCTACAATGCATGCAACTGAAGCTAAATAAAGTTTACCGGTTGAAGTATTGACTGCTTTATTAGAGAAAACAATATAGACGAAGAATTCTTATCTTTGATTCATAAAATTAACGTTTTGTTGAAATAGTTTGCATTCATAGAAAACAATGATGCACGAAATAAAATGTATGTACTTTGAGTTATTTTACCGCTGTTCTTTTTTAACATTAACTTTTTATAACCAACCCTATAAATCGCTTATTCTGTAACCTCGTACAAGACCCCTTCCGCGCTAGCCCCCTAAACAGACACGGCGCGATGCGTGCGCCGACGGCGCGCACGTGCGGCCGCGGCGCCGGCGCACGCCACACTGCGGGCACACGGCACTCGGTCACGCGTCACGCTCGGTAAGTAGTGCGAGATGGCGGATACGTACATGTCTATATATCCGTCGGACTATGCCTACCTTGCTAGCCGCCAGCGAGCGCCCGCGCCGCGCCGCCCTCTTCGCCTTCTTGCCGCCCGCCCCGCTCTCCTGACACATTCCGATTCGTTTAACGTTATAATATTTTTTTTAGACCTTCTAAGATTCAGAGAGATGAAGAGCTCTCAAGGTGTGCAGGTTTCCCGGTATAGTGATATTTAATCATATTAATTTAACTGATATTTAATCGATTCGTTATACAGGCATAATTTCAAGTGGTTGGAGACACTTGCCATCGAGAAACAAACATTTGTGACATGAGCACATGCTCATTTATTGTGTCTGGGTAAAATCCTATGTCCACGTATGTATTATTTATAGTATGCACGTTTAGCGGCTGTCTGGTTACCATAACATAGGCATTGAATTGCCTCATTTGAATCAGATAGGCGTTTGTGAAATTGTTTTTATTGACAAAAATAACTCACGGCGGTATCGCTCGATTCGTCCGCTGTCTTGGTCCGCGGCGAGGGCCTGGAGCTGTTCCGCTTGCGGGACTTCTTCTCCAGCTGCGACTCGTCGGTGTAGAGCGACAGGTCCACTGAAACACCCGCTTCATTGAAACATCAGTTCTTAGTATTGCTATCGAATAAACAATAAAAAAACAAATACAAAAACAAAGCAAATTATAAAAGCATGATATGTTAGAAGCATGACGCTAATTTTGATTTTTTCATTTTTACTATCCACTAGTTATGGCTTTTAGTTGTCCATTGGCACTTTTAAAAAACATACGTAACATCACGCCTGTAATCCCCTAAGGGGTAGGCAGAGGAGTGTAGAACACCCCCACATTTCACCGGTTACG
>DWDX01004999.1:0-11003 GCA_018245675.1 Agara michaeli | reverse complement strand
TTATCTAAAAGTACAATGCAGTGATTTAGTCTCTCAGTCTGAGGGACTGGGTTCAAAGTGACATGTCCCACTGACCTTACAAACAATCTTTTTAAAATTAAACATCATTTTTTTTTAACAGTGACAGAGGTCACCGTGGGAAAGCCTAAACTTTCCTTGAACCCTCAAGATATTTGCATTGTTAACTGCCAATCCAAATTTGCACTGGACGGTAGGCAACGGTCTTAAAACTTCTCATCATAGAACAGTAGAAGGTTTAAAAAATATGTGCAAATCTGCTGACTTATAGTACTTTGGCCTTTAAATTTTCAATGACAATAAAAATATGTCGACCATACTGTAACACAGTTTAAAGCATAAAAAGATAAAGATGACATACCGAGCAGTTCCACCTTAAGGTCCTTGACGGCGTGGGTTCCGTCCATCTTCTCTTGCAGCTCCAGCAGCAGCATGAACAGCCGGCCCGATATGTCCCCCAGCAGATAGCGCAACCCTCGCGTGTCCACGCGGCAGTAGCAGTTTATCGGTGTCAGCTGGTCATATTACATCGTTAAGGAAATAACTCTGCATCAGATGTATAGGGTCTAGTAAAAAAACCTGTTTGTTGTATTCCAGTTGAGAACAATTAATCTTAATGTGAGCCAAAGACAATCTAAGGATCATCCGTCAAAAAGTTTCTATGACATTAGCAAACAACTGATATAACAACATTGTACATGTTTAAAAAAAGAATGCTACCTTTATCTGCGGGGGCGCCACTGCTACGTAACTTTGACCGTCGTGATATACTATACATTCCTGGCCAATAACGATAGCTCCGCCTAACGGAAAAAAAAAATTTAACGCCAGCAATCATTACATATTTTAATGATTTTAAAGATTACCAGAAGCAGAATCAGATCTGTGATTGATTTCTTTTTGAATGCTAAGAGAGTCTCAAACAAGGAAGCGGCTTATACAAGTGGCCAGTGTGGCCCATGGACATAACCTAACCTAATAACTAACCTCCAATAGGACTCCTAATTATGCTATGAACTATTTATGTTAGTGTTCATCAGTAATAGGACTGCAGGAATAGGTCCATTAGTTAATATTACTTCTCTTAGTTAATAGTATAAGTGCAGTTGGTACCAGATAGTACATGCGCTACTAGAGATTATTCACAAATGGATTAAAGACAGGAGACCTTTAGTATTATATATACACGGTCATATCCACACCTTTTAAAGTGAAACATAGGTGCTCGTAATGACTGCTTTGCAATAGAAACAGTTGTGGTGGTGGGGGATTTCCCTCATTGAACCTAACTTCTATGTATTATCTATCAGATTTTCAGACACAATTTAGCTTTATCCACACAGAATACAGTTTTTTCATGTGTTCCAACTTACTCACCGAGAGGACTCGGCACAGGGATCAGTATGCTCGCTTCGGTCTCCACATTGTCTTGTTTCCACGGTATTTTTGTGAATTCTTTATCCCTTATACTAATTTCGTGCGTCTGCAACATTCAAGTCGAGTGTTACCAGTTTAAAATACAAAATTTTTAATTGATCAAGTTTGATCATAGAAAAAGAATAGGAAGAAAATATAATTTACTAATGCAAATCATTATATAATACATTAATCGGTAATACATTACCAGGCTGCAAAATAGCCACAAAAAGGGCCGAGCTCAACTTGTGCTGTGTCGTGTATTGGTGTAATATTTAAAATAAAATCACCTTTATATGACGGCCGTTGAGATCTTGATGTATTAAAATTAATGTAGGATTCATACAACCATGTAAAAATTCTAAATCGTACACGTTCAATTCCTCCAACCTGAAATTGGATTTATACATTTGCAAATGAATGAATTTTGATGATGTTATGATGTTGTTGAGGTGACCATTATCTGACATTGGCAAATTTCTCTCGACCTTAAAATTGTTTTAGAGGTTATGATTTGATTATCATTATCGATTGACAGAAACTTGAAGAAGTATTTTTTATATTGGACAATCGTGTATCAGGTGACATTTTACATGTATGCTACCTTATGACTGTACAATCCTACCTTAGACTAGCAGCTTTTAGCTCCGTTGAATCCTTATCCAATGGGATGATCTTGAACAATCCATCGTACAGTCTCAACCCGATGACTCTCGCCTGTGGGTCGATCACAGCCAGGATGCCGTTCTCGGAGGGCTTGCCGATACGATCGGCGACATTACCATGGGCTCGCGTAACAACTTCCAGTTCATTGTTGGCGCCCAGCCTCCATTCCAATATCATTGCATTGTATCTTGCTGTCAGGATGAACACAAGATCCTTATCCTCGTACTGCAAACAATTGAAATGTTATCATCCCCCTTTTCACAGTAGTTTAGAGACACATATAGCTAGGTCGTATCTAAGCATATAGCTGAGCAAAGGATGTGGGGGGAGGGGGGGCGGACAAGAGGTGATCTGGCTCGAAGGACCAAAATGTACCTTTTTGTTGAATACAAATAAAACCTACTGTGTAAACAAATAGAAAGCTTAGTATAGTAAACTGTTGTCCCTCGGCTTCTGATAGAATGTTATCTATATAGGATTGATTATTAAATGTTACTGTAATTTGAGTCTTACCGGGGGTCTAAATAGTTTCATTTTTGCAACTCTCCCATAGAGCCCCACTTCTTTCATGGGGCGCAAACCCTCCGGCGTCACCAGGTACATCTCCAAGCGGTTCAACTTTGCCACGAGGAGATTCAGATCAGTTGGTGATGTGAAATTGCCTAGAATATACAAAAAATAATAGACATATACAAAGTAAGGCACCGTCATTCTTCTAACATTTTGTCTTGGTTTGCCTCAGATGAAGCCACAGTGTCCTCCCACACTTTCTGCTGTTTACAAAGGCATGAGGCCACAGCACTATCATCTTTCTCAGGGTCTGGTTAGAGCTGGTTAGAGCTTCCACTCGAGGCACCCACAATCCCAAACCTTTCAAAGCTTCAAACTATCCCCATACATACATATATTACAATCGGCAAAGGGGTCGGTCGTGAAAATGTAACAGACAGATGGACTGACACAAATTACTTTGCATTGAATTACTATGAATCGATCAATCGGCCTAATGATGAAAACTACAATAAAATCCATTGCTTAGTTTAAACGATCTAAGCATACAGATGGCGAGACTTTGTTGTATTCCATGTAGAGATCAATATAAAACCTCTCTCCAGCATTTCATCTTTATTACATTTTTTTGTGATTCTGTAATATGAAAGCAAAAACTTCTTCTGGCAACACACAAGCTTCTTTAATGTAGCGCAATGAGTTCACACTTAGTCGTTTCAGTCTTAAGTGTTGGGATCCTCTTTGCTAGGTTGTGTATTCAACAAGTATGCAAAAAAAAAAACTTGTTTCAAACAACGTAATAGGTTCACAATAAGATATATATTTCTACTTTGTCCAGAATATTGTTCGAATATTAAAATTTATTAATATTACAGTATTTATTCAAAACAAATAAGGATTGATAAACTTAACCTACAAAAAATATACTTTAATGTGAATCTTGCGTCGGGTTTGGTCACGTACACGTTAAATAAGCAGATAACATGCGGTGTTTATAGTTTTAAACATGTTTTGTAATCTACGAAGAGGTAACTAGTAGCGTAACAAAAACAAAAAATATAATCGATTTTCAAAACAAGAGTACAAACAAGAATAAGATCTTATTTTTAACGAAGACGACGTATTTTGATATTTTTCTACACAGTACGATAATGAACTCTATTTTACTTATTACTTGAACGTTGTAGCAATTGTATAAAATCTCAAATCATTGTGCAAAATCGAAAATAGATTGAAGTTATTTATACTATTAGAGCTAACCTCGTCGCAATAAATTCTTCATATACAACGCTTACCAGTGATACATGCTGTAACTGCTGTAGCTTTCTGGGCGGTCACGACGTAATGGTATGCCATGATGATAATCTAATAATTAAAACCTAATTTAACAACACAATCCTTTATTTATATTTCACCGACACTTTTTCAATACTGTAAGCCGCCTGCGACTTCATTCCCCAATGTTGCCTAAATGCCTAATGTATGTGACATAGATAATAGCTACTATATTATAATATGTAAAGATAAAAAAGTTAAAAGCCAACTTCACGAACAATTTTTTATATCCTAAATATAAATTAGAAAAGTGTAAGGATTTAATCGTTTTAAATGAATTATTGACATGACATTCATTAATTCGTTTTAGTATTCTAGCCATGCGGAAGGCACTACCATGTGCTGTGGAATATATAAATATGTGTTTCTCTTGCTTACTGATTGAACGATTTTAAGATAATAAAGCGAAATACACGAATTTTATTGGGAGATATTAATTTATGTGAAGTGGTTACATTACTCTTTGATTGCATTTGATACTAGACTAGCACTCTGTTAGTCTATCTAGGTGGTAGCTGCTTTTATGTCGTTTTCTTGTTTTTTTACTTAAGCAGAATTTAGTACTATAAGTCAAATTAAGTGTATATTTACGTAAATTTTTTTTGCCAAAAATTGATGTAAAAACCAGATTATTATAATTATGAATTTATTTCCATAATTCAATGTAGTAGTACTTTAGCACATATCATGCATTTAATATCTGTAAATATCTTATTTTTCATGGGTTTTTATGGATAAGTAATATTATATTAAAACAAGTACCCTGCGATTCATTAGCATTATTGCTGTGAAAAGTATATTCTTGTCTATACAAATTATTCGGATTTTAAATTCGGCGCCAAGTGATATTGATACTGGTTGATAACTTGATAAATACTTTCTAAATACCATGCAAGTATTCTAGTTATTAGAATCTGAAGTAAAAAAAAAAGGTAAACGTTAAGAATATTGAATATGAATTAAAACAACAACATAATATGGCATCAAAAGGCAATTTCTCTTTATTCATTCTTAACATATCAAACTATATTTACATTAGAATCATTCACAAAACGATCAAATCGTACATTTTGTGGCTAACATGTACTCAGGACAAGCAGAATATAATATGCCTCCTATTATTGCAAAATAGGACAAAAAACATATTTTAGTGACCATTAGGGTTACCAGAATCCAGGAATTTTCTTACTGTTGACGATTAAAAAATTTGTCCTCTGCTAGTGAAACAAAGATGAAGTGTTAAAAACAAAAATAATACTTTTACCATCCGAAAAGTTGGAGACATTATTTTATTATTTGATCATTTGATCAAATAACAAATAACAATGTCTCCAACAATTTTATTATTTGATCTGGTATCACTATTCACAGGGCCTGTTCTTCAACGTTACCATTTGAGTACTCATTACATACAAAGTGTACAAATACCGCAGTATATATTTAAAATCATAAAATCAGTCTTGATATCTGCTCGGCGGCACACTTTCGAACAGTACTTGAGTTATGAATGTGAATTTACCTGGAAACAAGAAAATATTACAATCAAACATGTACACATTTTTATGAAAAGAAGTAATAAAGTATCATTGGTTTACATTATACGATCTAAGAAATATTTTAAAATATTGCGTTTCACATTCTAGTATGTAAGTCTAATTGATGTCATATATTGGTACTGATGTATAGTATGTCATTTTTAGCTTGCAGTGCGCTTTGGCCTCGCTGTAAGCATTGCAAGCATCTGTATGTAAATAAACAAATAAATAAATACTTACGCAGAACAGTTCGAGGTGTGTACTTGTAATAAACGAATAGGATGTACACGATTACACCTAATACGATGAATCCTATTGCTATGAGGTATTTGATGGACGGGTCGTGGACTATGGGCAGTATGGACAGGAATATGGCCACCAGCAGCACGAAACACGGGATCACGGTAGGCACCCGGTACGGCCGGGGCTTGTCCGCCTGCGTCCTGCGCAGCACCAGCAACGCCACCATCGCCAGACCGTAGAAGAACCACAGAAACCAACTGGCGAACTCGATCAGCGTCTTGATGTTGCCGACCACGATGAATATTGCTGTCAGTAATGCCTGTAATAAAAAAAAAATGTTAAACGTAACATATCACGTCTGTAATGACCTAAGGGATAGGCAGAGGAGTGTAGTACACCTCCACATTTCACCAGTTACGTTTGAGTCCCACAATGGAATAGGTGGTGAGCCTATTGCCGTGCACCAACCAACAGTACCCGACCCGGGATTTGATATTTTTTAAAGATATGTCTAATTAATTATAAAGAAAATGTATAAATACTTATGAAACATTGAGCTCATACAACATGCTTATAATTACCTGGTTTTATTTTTATTTGTTTTATTCACTGTTTATTGCACAAATTGCATGTTTTACAGCACATGTTGAGAACATTTTTAGGCGTTACAAGTAATAATAGAAAACCAAAAACAAACAAACATCACAAAAATAATTTGCTGATACTTACACACTATACGCAAGTACGGGAAACTGATTTTATAGTTTTTAATGTAATAATCGAACCATGTGAACACTGACGTTAAGAAACAAAGAAAACTTTACATGTACGGTGTATATAACATACATATATATTTATGGATCCCCGGGGCAATAAGACCTCTGCATATGTATGTACAGGAAAACAATTGGGACTTTAACCTTGTCCAATTATATGCAAATATTATAACAGGTGTACCAACCAACCTGAAACGCAACAGCTGGCGCTGGTGTCATTCTCTTAGCGTTCACGTAGGAGAACACCTCCAGCATGTGGCCACCGCGAGCGGCCGTGTAGCATACCCTTGGAATAACATCATAATTATTTGGAAAGAAAGAAAAATCTGTTTACTATCTGGCTTTGTTGGCCCCAAAAAAGAGTACACTACTGGAACTTGCATTGCTATGTCTGCGCAATGTTTGCAATGTTTGCGCTTTTTGAAGTGAACCTTCATTGTTATTACCGTTGGGAGAAACATTTTTATAATAAAGAAAACGTAATTTTCACATCAGGTAACTGGTAAACATTTTTGTTACAAAATGCAATTTTGATAACAAGGTAACAAAACAGTTGATAATTATTGTAAACAAACCTTTTTCGTAAGTGTGACAAATATTTAAGGGTAACTCACCTGGTAACACCGAACTGCACGCTCATGGCACAACCGAAGGTCGCGATGGCGACACCGAGCGGGACGAGGAAGCTGGCGGGCCCGAGCACGCGCTCGCCGAACGCCACCGCCACGGCCGGCACCGACACCATCTCCGCGTAGCTCAGCACGGTCATGTACGCGACGTTCATGAACACGTACAGACCCGTTATCAACGGTACCGCGATAAATATGCTCAGTGGCACATTTCTGGAACGGTACAGTCATTGTAGAGTTGCTAATGACGACTTCCCTCGCACACGCATGAAAAAGCCGGTAAATTTCAGATCAGGTTTTTTACGATCAATCCGAATTAATAAATTAAAAAAAAATTCAAACACGAAAATTAATAAAAAGTTGTCTCTGGATCTCGATGGATATGCGTTATGCATAACATATATACATACGCTTATTTCCTATAGAGGTAGGCAGACCAGCCATGGCTACTTACGCCATTTTCCGTTGTTAAAGATATTCATGACCAAGTATTTTGATACATTTCCAATTTGCTTGGCGTATGTCCGCTTATGTCTACCTCTTCAGACTCTACCATAGACACTCTCCTCATAAATCTGTATAAGAAAGAAATCTAAAACAACAACACTAACACTCCTGGATTGATGATTTCCTCGGTGACAACAGTAACACTGTTCCAACCATCGTACGCCCACAGTCCAGAGTAAAGAGCCAGCGCGATACCGCCCGGATTGAACGTACTGCCTTCGAAACCCTTATTAAGGTATTCTGTGTTGCCTGCAAACAAAATAACAGTAAAGCTGTCAAAGCTGACAACAGTGAAACATTTATCAACTAAATAGATATAAAATCTTGATCGCTGTCTATTATTTTCACTTGCTCAATGGGCATTAATTAGTCACCCTGATTGCTGAGGGGTCATGGGTTCGATCCTAGTCATGATAAATATGTTTTTATGAGACAGTTCAAGACTTTTGTTCGGGTGTCGATGTAAAGTTATCTATTTAGTATCATACACACAGTATATATATATATCAGGAGTGCTATAAAGGCATCAAATTCCCTAATTTCCAATGAGGGAATTCTAACGTATTATTATTGAAGAGCATTAATAAACATTGACGTTTAAATACCTTTGGCGATTTCATAGATCCCCCCGCCGATGACAATGAGACAAGCGAACACCTTGCATACACCGAACACATTTTGCACTTTCACAAACAGCTTAACGCTGGTTATGTTGATGTACGTCATTATAACTGTAACCAAACAAACATACGGTTCACACTAACATTTATATACAAAGTAATACCTTAGTTTGATTTTAAATATGTATCTTACTGAAATATATGTTAATTTTCGTGTAATAATATTTGTACGCCATAAAAGGCAAAGTAAGGATTGAACAATTCTGTAATATCTGTAAATGTACCCATATTTGTGCAAATAAATATCTTTGTCTTTGAATAAATGCATCATATATTATGTTGACTAGTTTTTCATTAACCTACTACGCTCATTGAGCAATTAGGCTATATACAAATATAGAGATTCAAGGAAGCGATTGAAATAAATGACATCTATAAAAGTACTGCAGTTTAATTGTTGTGTTGTAGATCTTTACACCAACACTATAAAGTGTCATACATGGTTTTTTAGAAAATATCTCATTCCACATAAGACTTAGTCATATATGAGATTAGATGTAAGAATACATTTGCTACTTCTGTATTAAAGAACTGCTCAATTGCTAAATCCGATTTGGCTTAATGTGGATTTGGTAAATATCCTTCAAAATCACAACAATATTAAAGTATAATATTAGATATCATTAATATTAAAGGAATCAGTTATTATACTTCATTAAGATGATAATTATAATAATTCTTATTTACATGTATAATTATAACCAATCATATTTGAGGTTTAAGTGACAGAAATAAAAAAATAATGCATTATATTATTTTTATTTTTTTAATAAAAATAATCATGAGTTTACAGTAAGGAACGTTATATCGATATTATCCAATAGTATAATTAGAGAGCTAATTTCACTTCTGTGTTATTGTAAGGATTGGTGGTGACGATACTCATATCCTTGAGCAGCTCTATTATGAAGTAATTTTCTTCTGTGATTTGTAAATATTCACCGGTGCCGTCTTTAAGGTTGCCTTGCATGAGTTGCTGAAACAAATTTATATATGAACACAAATTTTTCTATTTATTCTACTTCTGAGAGGATTACTGTAACCGTGCAGTGATTGTGGTTTGTAATTCAGTCTCTCACTCCAGGGTCCTGGGTTCAAATCTCGGTACATACCTCTGACTTGTTATGTACTTGCTATAACGGCGAAGGAAAACATTGTGAAGAAACCTGCACACCTACAGTATTATATAATAATTCATAATATTTCCGAGGTGCGTGAAGTTGTCAATCTACACCTGACAAGTGTGGTACACTGTGGTCTGAAACTCTCTCACTATGAGAGACCTGGTCCAGCAGACCAATAACATCGTTGGAAAAATAATTATGCAACTGTACATTTTTAAGCCAGATCGTTCCACTGCCAGATCCATATGAAAAAACAAGAACCTGTATGCAGACCATGTCAAGGAGGCCAGTGCCTCCTATAATGATAGGAAGCTGGACCTTACCCCAAACACATCGGTCACCAGATCGCTTGTATGCGGGAACATAGACTGTATGAGTCGGTGGAGTTCAGTCTTCAGTAACCTAAAGGTCTCTTTAGCCTTCCTCAACTCTTGAGGGCTCACTTCCTCTCTCTGCACCAGCTTCTTTGATATTGCATCCTTTGCTGTTTTTGTAAGGTAACTCAATCTGTGTGTGAAATAAATTACAAAGGTGTCTTTAAAATGCAATATTATTGTATACAAGTATGAGGTGTAAATAATTGATCAGGTTATCGGTAAAAAATTGTGATATGTCATTTATTTTATTGATAATCATAATAATTTGGTAATATCGTTATGTTAACTGAAACATTGAGAGTTTTCTCCAAAACTACAGATACTGTCGCTCTGGAAATGATACTCTTGGATAGAGAAAATCGTTCTCCATAATATCTAATCATAATTTCGAGGGAAATTGGAGCACATTAATCAAAATGTCAATTTATTCTAAATGAATTGGATTCAATATAAAAAGGTATTAAAAAAATATATGAAATATAGTTTAGCGATAAAACAAACAAGTGTAGTACCTCACAATCTCGATATCCAAATCACAGATGGATCCTTTAGTGAAGGCTATTAGTTGATCAACTTGCTCTGTCTTTTCTTTCATTTCAGCCAAGAATTGACCGGTAATTAAGTTTGTGTTTGTTGGTATTGGGATGTTCGAATTTAGAATATCCGTTCGCAATCCTTCCATGTAGTACAGTGACTTCTCGGCCGCGTCGTTTGGCGATATATTTACATCTAAAGGAGAGTTTACTATAACGTCGTAAGAGTCTAAACATTTGGTCTTAATAAGTTTAATTTCATGTGACAATGCCTCCTTTGTCTCAACATTACTCGCATTAGACATCCTGAAAGTAAATTACAATAGACATGTTTTACATATATCGAATAATACACAATAAATTACTTGATAACTTTTTAAAACTTACATTGTTTGTCCGGTTAGATTTTATCACTGTTTTACACTATATTGTCCGGTTTAACACCAATGGGTAACATTTATTTCACACGAAATTTCTGTTGGTTTATCATTAATTCCTAATAGTTTAGGTAACGAGCGACGATACAAATACAAAACCGTTCAGATTTAAAGACTTCAAAGCTAAAATTCAAATTGACGGTTGACATTGACATTAATACAATTGCCATAGACATCATAATTTTTTTTTTACGTAAGCAAAAATATTAATCTAGAC
>DWDX01004998.1:0-11003 GCA_018245675.1 Agara michaeli | reverse complement strand
TCTCTGTCCTTGCAAACCTGACGCGCTTCGTCTACATTCATCATTCTCTTCATGCATACACGCCGGTTTCGGTGACTTTTGACTTCATTTTTTGATCATGTTCTGCCATTTTTTTGTACGAAACAATTATATTTGTTATTTATTTACTGCCACCTAGAACGGACAATGTGAACCATTTACACTAATAAACACAACGTTGTCGCAATTATAAGGAAAATAATAACAAGGACAAAATTTAAATAACAAAATAAATACGCATATGAAGAATTAAAAATAACTCATAAGATTATAACGAACATTAGTTAACAGTAAAGATATTAATACACTTTTATTAAACTTATAAAGAGGATAATTAAAAGTAAGGGATAAAATTAAATGAACTTAACTGTAAATTAAACTTGTCTGAAAAATGTTCATATAGAACACATTGCTATAAAGTATCCTGGTACAGCGGAGGCAAAAGATCGTGCCATCCCTTAGGACTCCTTAAGTGAAGAATATTTCAAGAACTCAATGGTTGAGAACTTCATTTTAGGCATGCCCGGGCGCTACTTTCCACTCATAGTTTCGGTGCTGGAATAATATATACTCAATACTATACTAAAGTATACTTAATATATAACAGTCTAATTTTATTTATGTTACAGTTTGATATAAATCATTAAATATGGATTTATTGCTCAGTTGATATGTAATGTACTGTAATGTAATGATGTGTACAAAAGGGCATACGAATAAACACACTTGTGCATTTATGTATCCGAAAAAATAGGGATAGGTTTGACGTAAAGCTATCAGTAGATGAGTTTTATATTCTTATACCATGTGTAAAATAATAAGTACACAGTAATAAAAAATTAGACTTTCATAGCGTTCTGTAGCACAAAAATATGTACACTTTTCAAATCTTAACTTAAATTGCAAAAAAGTTGCCCGTAAAACTAATTCTAATTTCTAATGTCGTAGTAGGATTTTCATCTGCAAATATACTACTCAACACAAATAAAAAGTAATTGCACAGTTGTTTGAAACTTTTTCAAGCTCGCTCTTGCAATGTCGACGACGGGAAACGGCGGTAAAGAGCAGCGAGACAAGATATAAAATCAAAGCGTATTAAGAAACTTAGCGTTTTAAATAAATGAATTGAGAAATTTATAATCTTTACCTATTAGTACATATAAGACTTATAACTTCAAACTAACAAGCGGACGTAAATTATATCATATTCAAGATAAAATCTATGAAATCTCTCGCACCAGCGTAGATCCTGCCGATCGGTTATCTTTATCAAATTTCATGATTACAGATCATGTACAGAAATAGAAAGTATATTTTTATTTTTAATACGCATGTGTTATATTAGTAGATTTCAGTAATTGGATTAAAGTTTATACTAATAATATCGATGATCTTTTTGTTTTTGTCACGTATTTATTTTTGTAGTGAACAAAAAATGTCTTTTTTGTTATGATCATTATATCTTCAAGCAAGGTCATTCACGAGCTAGACAGAATGTGCCAAATATCTCTATTTTTACAAATCCGACATGTTTCTTTGTACTGTACTGGACGTCTATTCCAAGTTTATATACCATGTACATGTACCTACTTATTACTATAAAAAGGCGGGATTGGTTCATTATCTTCAAAATGTTGGTACAAAAGTCTTCAGTATGTTGATGTGTGCTCTACCACAGCTGGTCAATAATTAGAAAAAGGTTTCAACTTACATTCGAGATATTTGAAGCTCATTTGGATGATTTATTTGGATCTGTAATAAAAGAAAAAATAAATAAACATTTGAAAAGATAAACAACAAAATAATTACATATTAATTCATTGGTAAGAAGCGATCATGTATTATGTGAAATCTTATACCATTTTATATCGAGGTCACGTATTCGTTATTTGTTCTGGAACATTGACGAAATTCTCTTATTGCTGTGTTTACCGAATAAGATACGATAAAATGGTCGCCTGCGGCTAACGACAGTGGGTACGTAAGAACACTCACCGAAGAATGGTAACGAAAATTAAGCACAAAGATTTGGGCGCTTCAAATTGTAAGAGAGTAGAGGGCGGTGCTCTGAAATTTTTAAGTGCACACACTTTGTCACCACAATAGAATTTTATTTGCTAAAACTGTAAGAGTTTGGTACAATTCTGGATAAAACTGCATTGGATTTTTTTACTGCCCTATGTTTTTACACTCTGACAACAAAAGCGTATTCTTATTTTCACTTGCATTACGTTGTGTTTTAGACCACGTTATGAACTAAATAAAAATGAAGCCTTTTTAAAAGGTAACTTTTATTAAAGAGACTCCGAAAATTGTGGCCATTTCACTGTACATGAATGAGCGCCGAGCGAGATGATGTTAATATTATTTTATATTAATATTGTAACAATGCAAAATTTAAGTAAGTATGGATGTAGATGGAACATTGAACAGAATTTGGCAGTTCGTGTAGAGGTAAAAAAAAATCTAATGGTACGGTAATATGTATATTATTACCAGATTATGACTGCCTCGTTGGTCGGGCGGTTGCTAGCGCGAATGCCGATTGGGAGTTCCTGGGTTCAAATCCCGGGTTGGGTACTGTTGGATTTTTCTAATTTAGAATTTCTAGCAGTGACTCTGAGTCTGGATGTGTGCCCGGTGCATGGCAATAGGCTCACCACCTATTGCATAGTGGGACTTAAACGTAACTGGTGAAATGTGGGGGTGTACTACACTCCTCTGCCTACCCCTTAGAGGAATGATCTAGTATTCATTAAAAACCAGAAATCCTGAAAGGTAAATTTAATTCGATAAAATCAGTTTTAGACCCCCATTTCGGACATTGCCTAAATAGTCGAAAACTGCTTCAAGAACGTAGTGGCAAAATAAAATAGCGACTCCACAATATAATGTCCATGTTTCGCAATATATCTTGGCTCTAACAAAAGCAAAGCCTTTTATCTAATAAAACGATCTCGTGCCCGTGCGGAATGCGCACTAAGCCCTGGCGGTGAGCCTGTTTGCCGATGACTCATTGTGCGGGTTATAGTACACGGTAATACCGTGGATTTATTTTTTTTATTCCCATTCATTCTGTCCTAGATTTATTTTCTCCAATTCATACCAGCAAATAACCATCATAGAAATGGTGGTTCATTATTTATTGAATTATACAGTCTTGTGAATTACATTAAAATACTTATACAAAGAGGTTAATTTAAGAGCTGTCATTCATTAAACTGGAACAGAAAAATGGTTAGTGAAAATGTTTAAACTCGGTACATGTTAACTGAAAATAATAAAGGTCTTTTTCACTGACTACTTCTTACTCTTTATTTATTTCTTCTGTCTCTTTATTTATCTATTTTATGCATCTGGAACCTTAAAGAAATTTGCACATAAATGTCTAATAAAACCTTTAGTAAATTTAAGTAAGCTTCCTTATTCAAAATTAATTGACCAGAAGTAACATTGAAGTGTTTCATGAAGTGAATGGTGGTGGCCGTAACTAGTTCGTGTAAAGTTGACACTATGAACTAACCCGCTACCGGCGTGTCACCCTTTTGCTTTGCGAACTTGGCTAACGCACTGCCGCGTGTCTAGACTAGAGCGACGGCGGTAATGGCACGAAACGTAATAAAAATGCTCTATTTTATAGCAATCAAGTAAGATAAAGACGGTTCTTAAGAATTATAGATAGATTCGATATATTTTTAATAACCGTCGGTAGAAAATAAGGAGTATCCAAAGAGAAATGAAGGTGAATTGCGATGCGGTCGGGGTCGTTAGAGCCGCTTCGCCACGAGCCATCGTTATTTTTGAAGAGATGAATTTTTAATATTCCATCGAGTGAATGAAGATCTATCTACTGTTTATATATTTATTCAGGGGAGTCTGATTCAACGCTCATTCTCTTTGAATTATATTTACAATCTTATTATTTTTTTGTTGTTTAAAGAGTTTAATTAAAATAATTACTTATCCTGGACTTCATTAATACATACTTATTATTATTATAAATGACAAAATAACTATTTATATTTAAAAGTATCACGTTTTCACTTCAAAAAGTTTTGTACCAAATACATATGTTTAAATTAGGCGAAGAGATAATCGGTGAAATAAAGAATAACATATTTTATGGAGACCTACACGTAAAGATGATTACATGTAAAACAACTCACAATAAATATCTGAAATTATTGCAATTGTTTTTGTTAAATTCCATTATGATTAATAATGTATTGTAGGAAAGAGCAGGTAACAAATACAATACATTTCATATGTGATGCTTTTGTTGTCTACGTTAATTTTGAAGTTGTTTGTTACATACCTAGTGCTATGGAAATGAAGTTTTTGCAAATAGCTTAGATTGCGACTTCCCTATAAAATTCATATGTGACACTAACAATAATACAATAAACAGTTTATTTAGGTAGGTATAATAACGGTATATATACGTTATACTAACTAATATATCGTACTACTGAATACTTTTTGAATACAGACGTTACGGACAGACAGATTAATAATGGATATTTTTGTTTTCAAATTCAAATGATTTCTTACAGTTATTGTTATTAATTGAAATTAGGCAGCTGTTGGATATTGAGATCAATCTAGCTAAAGTAAAAATGACTACGTATAAAATGTTTTTCTCCATTTAAAAATTGTTCTCATAACACGGAACATTAAGTATGAATTTTTTTATCATTCATTCATTTCTGAAT
The DNA here is from genome assembly GCA_018245675.1 of Agara michaeli. Classification (NCBI taxonomy): domain Eukaryota; kingdom Metazoa; phylum Arthropoda; class Insecta; order Lepidoptera; family Hesperiidae; genus Agara; species Agara michaeli. The sequence goes on along the minus strand of DWDX01004998.1, from coordinate 6,273 downwards.
AACTCGATGAATGGTTAGTATGTGGGCGATAGTAAAACGCTGAAATTACATATTAAGCTCTCCGTTTGTTTTATGTCGTGGCGCTCAGAATCAAAGTAATTCGCTTTGAAATTTTATTTTCTTTTAAAGAAATTGTATGTTTTTTTAATATAATAATTTTAAACGGTCGTCCTTTAAGCATATAATCCATGTAATACATATCTATCTACTAGGTACTTTATAAATATTTCGCGCTGAAATTATAAAAAATGCAATTTATATTGTTGATACTGTAATGTGCGATACACTAAGTTAGGTACATATGTATTACTATCTTTAACATAATAGAGAGCGGCGCGTTTACATACATATTTAAAATGTAGAGCTGTCCAAAACGTTTTATAGTTTGTATGGAGGCGCAAATGTTACATTTATTTACGAGTTTAGGATTAAATATTTTCAATTAACAAGAGAAGCTAAACACTAACTGAGCTAAATCCTAGCCATTATAAATCGCAACGTCCAGTTATTCAATAGAAATCAATTAGGGTAGAGTGCTCGGATACAAAAGATATGTAGTTTGGCGACAAGAAAAGAAAAATTGTGCACTTCACTGAGATGTTTCTCGTGTAATTTTGATTTATGCTCGGGTGACGCTGAATCGAAGGGCCGGGAACACTGACGACCCTTTTTACTTTTCGCAAGAACTCCAGATTACGAATGACGGCTCAAACTTATAATATAGCTTTAATGGATTCCTTCTAAGATTTGGGGAAACTTTTTATTTGAAGTATCGTGTCAGGAAATTTGTTAGATTTGAGGTGTTAAGTTTTATAATTTATTATGATGGTTTTCTTCGTCTTTAGGAATATCGTTAATGTGATATTTAAATAAAAACTATGTAAAAATGTATTTTTGAGCCACGTTGTAGGTATTTTTCGGAAATTAATACGAAGTTTCATTCAAAATAATCACTTCATAGTCATAATTTCGTGAATAGAATTTGAAACTGATTCCGTTAAAACACCGTTATTTTAAATCTCTTTATCACACTCTTAAAATCCACATAATGCAAACACTGCTGTTCAGTGGAGATAAGTTAAATGGTGGGGTGGTGCATTTGCAGGTGTATACTTGACAAACAGTTCTACTATCTTCTCAGGTGGGTCCAATATTTATTTAAAATAAAATTAACTTAGCAAACAGGCAGACGGGCCACCTGGTGATAAGTTGCCTATGGACATGTGCAACACCAAAGCGAGTGAGTGAACCACCATTACATCTTATTCCACACAGCAGCTCATACCATTTCTGTGTTCTGGTTTCAATTGTATGCGTTTGTTTAAAATGATACCCTACCCTGTATTCAAATGTTACTTTTAATATTGAAAAAGCTTTAATGTTCAATTTATAAAGTAAAATTCAATTTATTTTTTCTTAAGCTCCTAAATAATATTTTCAAAGCGGTACCTTTCGCATTTCATTTTTATAACGTCAATTTTAGTACAAATTAAATTTTTCACTTAATCCGGTGTTCGCAGTTTCTAGAGGATTATAGACTTAGTGTAAGTCGATCCTCTTTCTTATTTGACCCGTAATTCACACAGTTAAGGATTCAATATTCTAATTAAGTTACTATTTGGAGTCTAGAAAAATGATCACGCTTTTCTCGCAAAAGAAAGGGTCGGTCCTTATTAATCAGATATATACGATGTGCGCTTATATAAGGCTGGTAAATATGTAGAAAATAATGACTTTCCATACATATTGAATGACGGTTAGTAACTGCAAACTTTAGCCTTTAAGAAATCTACAAAATAATTGATGAAGAAACTTTATATGTAGTATTATGGAAGACTATCTAAACTAAATGTAGTTAGTTATTCAACAGCAAAGACCTCGAATATTTAGCGAACATATGAACACTAATTAGCTAATCATCAAATTATGTACACAAATATACATATATCATTTATTTATCGTTTCATCTATTAATGTAACATCAAGTTCGTAAGCTGTCCGTTCCGTTATGCCTACAATGGTTTCTGTTACGGTATTATCATTTATGTTAAATACGATTGTGAATTTTTAAACATATTGAATTTCAATGCAATGTGTCACTATTACTGGGTTTCTACTAAATATGTTTTTGTACATAATAACATCATTTACTTTCGGAAATCGACTTAGGTATTTGTTGTATTCGACCAAAAAAAATCGTTCTTGTCACTGCATATATATGCTCTATCGACTGATAACTGTTTAGTAGCAGTGTCAACACGTAAGTACAAGTACCCCCTTCAAAATCTATGTTATCAAAATTATATAGCAACAAACCCTTATATATCTATTTTGGTGTATTTGTTGTTTTGTATTTGATTTGTCGCGGTTTTTTTACGTAATGTTGTATAATACAGTCAAATACAATATTTCACAAGCTTTCCGATAAATTTCGTGTGCAAAACATAAGCCCATTAGATTAAGAACAAATAAAAACAAACAAATAAGAAGAACACCGACTGAGCGCTCCGTATCAAATATTTAACACTTAGTGGTAATGAGAGAACATAGTGTAAACGCAAAAGAGTCTCGGGGTCGGGGGACGATTCTTTGACAGGGATCGCGAGAGCGCGTTTCGCTGGGGCGGCCGGGACGGCTGGGGCGGCTGGGGCGGGCGGGGCGCGCAGGCCGCCAGTCCGCGCCGCGTCGCGCCCCGGCCGCTCGCCCGCACGCGGCTTTTACGTAACGATGACAGAACCTATGAGCTGATGGCCGCGCTCGTCTGGTGGCTGGCGGTCTGCTGCCTGGTGCGCGCCGTCGCCGCCGGCAACCCTGATGCCAAACGCCTTTACGACGACCTTCTCTCCAACTACAACAAGCTGGTGCGCCCTGTCGTCAACACCACCGATGTCCTGCGCGTCTGCATCAAACTTAAACTGAGCCAACTCATCGATGTCGTAAGTGAACTCAAATTGCCCGCGTAAACAATCCTGTCTCCCTTTCCCGGTAATTGTCTCACGCGTGCATCAGTAAATTTACGTGACCTAAATCGGGGGCTGTGCAGGGTGCATTGCAAACGCATTCTGGCTTGTACTTCCGCCCCCCATTTGGAATTTAAATAGAAACAAATTAACGCCTCCGGCGTGTGACCCACTTTTTGTAATTCATAACCGAGCTGCAGTTTTACTTACATTTTCAGAAACCAGCACCTCAAGGATTACTCACCATATACAGTTGCCAAGAAACAATTGCCTATTCATTTCAATTTCTTTCAATTCAATTCAATTTCGGAATAAGTTATTATGTAATTATTTAATAATTCCTAGCTTTTCTCCACATCTAGTTTTCAATAGTTAGAGATGAATTGCAAAGGTAGATATGTTATAAAAATAAAAAGTTCTTCGACACGTGTTTTCATGAGGCTTTTCTTATCTTTAATCTTATCAATGTTCTTTACCTGAAGTTAATAATGCATATTGTATTGATATTGCATGTATAGAAATAGGTATAATTAGTTTCTAAATGAACACGAACGGGCCGGTTGGCAATTCTATGGACTACAGTAACATCTCATCTCGGTATTTTCATTCATTCTTTTTATTCATTTCAGTAATACTGTTTGTAACCATTCTATGCACACATCGGAGATGCTAAATGAGTAGACTTTTATACTTGTCTCTAATTTTGAAAGCTTTCCATCTTAATTTACATGTATGGACTTAACATATTCATTGTTTTATCGTACCTCACCATTAAACATTGATATATTCTTAAATATATTATATATGAGGGTTACGAATAATTAATAATATTGAAAGTAGAACTTCATAAATGCACGCGTTTTTAAAATAAGACAAAGTCATTGATGTACATCGTGGTTCTCGTTTATTATTGATTCTAAGCATAGTTCATATTTTAATAATGGTAAAAACGATAGGAAAAATCACAATACAAAAATAGGCCATGTCGCCTGAAGAGGAAAAACAACGTCCTAAACCTTTCATACTATTTTATTTTTCCTGTAATTTTCCAATGCAATAAAACTTAGCAAACAATCGTGCTATTCTCCATCATTACTTGAAAGCCAGATATTACCCTACCTGAAGGACGAAAACGTATTTTTAAATAAATAGTTCAGTAGTATATAACACACATAAGAAGCCTCCGTAACGTTATATTACCGCAAATGAAAGAAATCAATCGTTTCAGTTTTAAACAACAACCCTTAACTGCACGTTAGCTCTAGCTACAACTAAGTACATAGTCACGTAAGAATAGCATCTTCGATTTTATTAAAATAGACACAGTTTCTAACACCACCATTTTCCTCCCACGTCTGTGTAGACAGTGACCCACTTTTGCGAGTCAGAAGTACTTCTATACCTTTTAAATCCAATGAACTGTCTAAAAATAGTCGCACTAGACAAAACTGAGTGTCCTAGAGATCAAGGGCTCTAAACTTTATTGCTTACCTTAAAATACTTAAATTTTCTCACAACAGCGCTTTATATTTAGAATGTTAGAAATGCGAGTTAATTTCGACATAATATAAAAAGTTTTCATTGTTAGAATTTAGAACCGTTTGCTCACGTTGCACTCATAATAAAGCCGCATTGTTGGTGAAAGCGTGCGGAATGCGGTAAAAACTTTGTTATATCATTGTTGTTCATACCTTTGAACTTTGTAAAATGTTATACTTTATATCCTTAAAACGTTTAAATTGTTGCATTAACTGAGAGTTATCTTTTCGTTGCAATTTTTATTAATGTTTACATAGAAAATAACAATTAATTGACGGAAAAACTACTGTTTAATGTCGCAAATGTATTTTTAAAGCTAGTATAATTTAAAAGGACGATCATAACAAACATAATATACGAGTAGGTATGTAATGGAAACCATGCAAACTGGTATTTATTTATTAGGAAATAGGTATGTAGTACCAAACACATTCAGGATGCCAATTGCATTCAGGTGATGTGAACTCGACATTCGATAGAAGTTTTGCGTAGCATGAGTATTTATTTATTTATTTATTTATTTCTTTTATTGCACCGAAATTCAAGAAATTACAGCAATTTTAACAACTTAAAAAATGTAATTATATAATATATATACTTAATTATATGTACTTACCTATTAATATTATCTGCATGATATGGACTAGAAGGAAGTTAACTGCCAAAACTCAGCAATATTGAGTCTTAACATACTTTGCAAAATACTTTTTTTTTAATGAATTAAAAATGAATGTGAACGTAATAACGTAAATCGAAACGTAAGAAATGACATTTCCATTAACAAAATGATATATAATTTAAAAAGTAACTTGAAAACACTAACTAAACATACAGAATTGTTACACGTAAATTCATGTTGCTAAGTTTACTGCTCCCGTAAGCCATGGTGTGGTTGAATTTGAGTGAAAACTACTTATATATATATTTAACATCTTGCTCGGTTTCTATTCAACAGTGTTTAAACAAAGAAACGTTTAAGGTTTTAGCGGATATAGAGCTGTTTCGGAGCCGCGATGAAAAATTAATTGTTACAAGTACCCCCCGGTGATACCAGTGTTATCCTAAACACACAATCCTCAGGTACATGGTCGGAAAAAATCACGCTTACAGCCTAATTGAGGAGATTATTAAAACAGTCATTAACTTGGGTGAAATTAAGTTAGCATAAGATTTCATTTAAAACGGTCTTCATCGTTGTAAATCATTTTACAACGGTCATATTGTTTTAACCGCGTTTTTGCATAAAACGAGAATGTTTTATAGCGTCCCGTTGCTTTGCCGTTTACTGTTTGTGTACTGCTTTCATTTTCTTTATACATTTTAATGTTAAGTAATTTTAATTGCACCGAAAACTAAACACAGTAAACACTAAAATTATTACACTAACTAACTATTTACACTAAAGTAAATTCTGAGAACTACCCACATAATTAAATTATTCAAGTCCTAGGGTTTGTGGTCAATTCATTATAAATGAACATCCTTACACTGTGACTATTGAAAAGGGCCGCAGGGAGTAAGCTACATTACATAACATAATAATAAATATCAATGAATGTACAGAGATTTAAAAATTATGAAACTAACAGAAACTAATGTAAAACTAGACATGAAAATGATATAAACGTCCCCACCCACTTTGTATTGCATCAGAGGTTTTTTTACAGCTTTACAACTACTTCTGCACACCTGGCGTTACAAACAATTTTATTTATTTATTTATTTATGTTCTTTATTGTACACCTTTATATAATAAAAGTCAAAAAGGGCGATC
>DWDX01004997.1:0-11005 GCA_018245675.1 Agara michaeli | reverse complement strand
ATGTCATGTCTTGTTTTAAATGTCATAAAGTAAATTGACATTTTATATGATGTACAGATTAAATATGTGATACAGAATCACCACGTAGGTATTTAGTTTAAAAGGTACTCATGCATTCTATCACAATAAATAGATGTTTATATTTTATCATTATCTCACATTAAAAGATTCAAATAATGGACATCTAAAATATAAAACAGGAACGCTGCCAAATACAATAAGGCTTAGTGTTGCTGACATTACACGTTTCGTTTCATCAAATTGCATCATATATTATGAGTATCGTTATTCTTAATCATTGTTATTTATGTTAAAATATATATACATTAATTTTGTGATACACATTTATTTCATTCTAAAGTTTTTAAAACGAATGTAATGCCAAATGAAGAATTTATTATATATCATCGAAATTATTACGTATCAATATTCAATCAATTGCTCAGTCGCAGATAATGAACGCAGCCTTATAAATGACATGTTTGTGATGAGGTGTGAATAGAGAAATCCCTGTTTCGCTAAAATGGATTCACGTATAACGATACTTGCATTCAACTTTTGTGATGTTTAATTTGTGCTCTACTTCGATGCGCAAATAACTTGCGAATATAATATAATAGTGCCTAAAAATAAATAAATAAATGACAAGATCACCGTATAAGTAAGTCGACTCCGGTTGGAACGAATGGAGTGATTCCCATATAAACTAATGATGCAAACCAACTTGAAAACGAAAGAGATGTTTATAGTCAGAGCTTTGGAAAAAATATTAGCCGATAAGGACATAAAAAGGTCCTATCATAGCCAGTTGAAGAAATCCTGCGAAGTCGCCCTCGGTAAGTGATTTTGACGAGTAGATAACGTAATTATTCATAACTCTGACCGCCTAGATACTTGTTTCATAATTAAGTTATAAATTAACTTACGAAATTGGTACAATGTTTTTTATTCGAGTGGCGATCGGTGGCGTGACCTTGGAAACTGGTAGTAGTAAGAGACATTGTGATCGTGTTATCACGAAAGTTGTGCATTCGCTAATTACACTCATAGAAATATAACGCTAACAATGACTACTGAATGTATGGAACACTAGAACCTATCTGTAACAAGATACTCCACAGCTATTTGAATTGGCCCAGATATGATTCTTGTGAAATGTAGCAGACAGCAAGGACAGTATTGAATATTGTGAAATAACTAATGTCAATGATGTTTATGAATATTATTCATATCTATGCACATTTATCTTAGATTTCTAAGTTTGGTATCCAATAGTTTCTGTACATTGCATTAATTTAGAAAATTGCTGTTAACCTAAAAGTATACATTCACAATATAAAAAAATGTAATGCATTTCCTTACCTTTTGCAACACTTTTAAGTCTGTTCTACATATATAATAATACATATGTGGTAGACTATTTGAAGGCATTATTTTGATAGCATATTTGTGTATATGAACATACAAATATACTATCTACATGTATCTGTCTCCCGTGTATGCATCCATTTTGCACCTCTCCATAATCTGATCGCAAGTTCTTTTATTTCAGAGGAAATAAAAGAAGAATTGAAAAATGGTGGGCAAGTGGAAACATCGGACAGTCCATCGTCAGGCACACTTCCTCTGCCCAAAAATGACTCAGCCAATATCATCACTGCTGAAAAGTACTTCCTGCCATTTGAACTGGCATGCCAGAGCAAAGCCTCCAGGATAGTTGTCACTGCATTAGACTGCCTTCAAAAACTAATTGCTTATGGTCATTTGACAGGAAACATTCCTGATTCAACTACGCCAAGAAAACTTTTAATAGACCGAATTGTTGAAACTATTTGCAGTTGTTTCAATGGACCACAGACAGATGAAGGTGTACAGCTTCAAATAATTAAGGCCCTACTCACAGTAATTACTAGCCAGCATGTGGAAGTTCACGAAGGCACAGTACTGCTTGCTGTTAGAACTTGTTATAATATTTATTTAGCCAGTAAGAATCTTATTAATCAAACAACTGCTAGAGCAACACTTACACAAATGCTTAATGTTATATTCACCAAAATGGAAAACCAGGCCTTAGAAGCGGAAGGAAATGGCAACACACCATCTGAAATACATCATAAAATGCCAAATGGTAATATAAACACAGATGAATCCCAAGAAAATCTTGCTATTGAAGAGCATAAAGATAATCAATTGACTCATGAGGAGCAAGTGGATGATATTTTAGAAGCTAAAATGATTGCCAAGCAAATTGTTGACTCAGTCATAGACAATGCAGTAAGCATTGCTTCTAAGAAACATACTGATGACCTAAGTCAAAGTGGTCCTGAAAATAATGAAAATCCTTCAGATTGTGGTAGTGTGTCGCAAGATAGCAATGGGCAGACAAATACAGAAGCTTCAATCACACGGATTCCTTCACAAGAAAGTGTTGATGTGGCGTCCGAAAATGACAATTCTGTTACAGCTAAATTCACACATGTTCTACATAAAGATGCTTTCTTAGTATTTAGAGCTTTATGCAAATTATCCATGAAACCTTTACCAGAAGGAACTCCTGATCCTAAATCACATGAATTGAGATCTAAAATTCTTTCTCTGCATTTACTACTCTCTATTCTTCAAAATGCTGGTCCAGTATTCAGAAATAATGAGATGTTTATAACAGCTATCAAGCAGTACCTATGTGTGGCATTATCTAAAAATGGGGTCAGTTCTGTACCTGAAGTTTTTGAGCTATCTTTGGCCATATTCTTGGCTCTCCTCCAAAACTTTAAAATCCATTTAAAGAAACAGATAGAGGTCTTCTTCAAAGAAATCTTCATGAATATTTTGGAGACATCGAGTTCTTCATTTGAACACAAGTGGATGGTAATACAGGCCTTAACCCGGATCTGTGGTGATGCTCAAAGTGTTGTTGATATATATGTGAACTACGACTGTGATTTATCAGCAGCAAATCTATTTCAAAGATTAGTAAATGATGTATCTAAGATTGCACAAGGAAGACAGGCTCTCGAATTAGGCGCTACACCAAACCAAGAAAAATCTATGAGAATTAGAGGTCTTGAATGTCTTGTTTCAATTTTGAAATGCATGGTAGAGTGGAGCAAAGAACTGTACATTAATCCAAACATGCAAACTACTCTCGGTGAAAGACCAGTTAAAGAAGATCCAGACCATCAAAGCATTAAGTCTCATGGAGGTTCAAGCTTAAGTCTTGTATCAACAGGATCTAGCAATATTGGCAATAGGGAAACATTAGATTCCCCTGAACAATTTGAAGTCTTAAAACAACAAAAAGAAGTGTGGGAGACTGGTATAGATCTGTTTAACAGGAAACCGAAGAAAGGTGTAGCATTTCTTCAAGAACAAGGATTACTGGGTACTTCCACAAAAGAAATAGCTGAGTGGTTATTAACTGATGAAAGAATTGACAAAATATTTATAGGTGAGTATTTAGGTGAAAATGATGACCATTCGAAGGAAGTTATGTATGCTTATGTGGACTCTATGAAGTTTTCTAACATGGATATAGTTGCTGCTCTTCGCCATTTCTTAGAAGGCTTTAGACTGCCTGGAGAGGCACAAAAGATTGACAGGTTAATGGAGAAATTTGCTTCGAGGTATTGTGAGTGTAATCCGAATAATACCTTATTTACAAGCGCTGACACTGTTTATGTACTTGCGTTTTCCATAATAATGCTAACAACAGATTTGCATTCTCCACAAGTTAAAAATAAAATGACAAAAGAGCAATACATTAAATTGAATAGTGGCATTAGTGACAATAATGATCTACCACGCGAATACTTGTCACAGATTTATGACGAAATTGCCGGCCATGAAATTAAAATGAAAAATACTTCGAAGCCGGGAAAACATATGATTTCTAATGAAAAGAAACGCAAACTCATATGGAACATGGAAATGGAACAAATTTCAACAGCAGCAAAGAATTTAATGGAATCTGTGTCGCACGTACAAACACCGTTTACAACAGCTAAACATGTTGAGCATGTTAGACCAATGTTCAAAATGGCTTGGACGCCATTCCTGGCCGCATTTTCTGTAGGGCTCCAAGACTGTGATGATACAGAAATAGCCTCGTTATGTTTAGATGGAATCAGATGCGCCATTCGTATCGCATGCATCTTCCACATGTCACTTGAAAGAGATGCATATGTACAGGCACTGGCTAGGTTTACTTTGTTGACTGCAAATTCACCAATCACAGAAATGAAAGCAAAGAACATAGATACAATAAAGACACTTATAACAGTTGCTCACACAGATGGCAACTACCTAGGATCCAGTTGGTTGGATGTAGTGAAATGCATATCTCAATTGGAATTAGCGCAGCTCATCGGGACGGGAGTTCGGCCACAATTTTTGTCCGGATCAGGTATAAAGCCACAGCCAGATGCTTTAAAATTCAGTCTCATGTCTTTAGATCCAAGTGTTAAGGAACATATCGGAGAAACAAGCTCGCAAAGTGTCGTAGTCGCAGTGGATAGAATATTTACAGGGTCTACGAGGTTAGATGGTGACGCAATAGTAGACTTCGTCAAAGCTCTATGTCAAGTTTCTTTGGACGAATTAAGCCATCCTACAAATCCTCGTATGTTCTCATTACAAAAGATAGTCGAAATATCGTATTACAACATGGGTCGCATCAGACTTCAATGGTCCCGCATTTGGCAAGTACTGGGTGACCATTTTAATAAAGTAGGCTGCAGTAGTAATGAAGACATAGCATTTTTCGCAGTTGATTCTTTAAGACAACTGTCGATGAAATTTATAGAGAAGGGAGAATTTGCCAATTTCAAATTCCAGAAAGACTTTTTGCGACCTTTTGAACACATAATGAAGAAAAATAGTTCTCCGACCATAAGGGACATGGTTGTCAGATGCATCGCTCAAATGGTAAATTCACAGGCACCGAATATCAAATCTGGTTGGAAAAATATATTTTCAGTGTTCCATTTAGCTGCTGGTGATCAAGATGAAGCTATCGTTGATTTAGCATTCCAGACAACTGGAAAAATCATATCAGAATTATACGAGAAACAATTCCATGCTATGATCGATTCCTTCCAGGATGCTGTTAAATGCTTATCAGAGTTCGCTTGCAACGCGAAATTTCCTGATACGTCTATGGAAGCAATAAGACTAGTAAGATCTTGCGCAACAGCTGTAGGAGCATTGCCGCATTTATTTGCTGAGCATGCAGGACTTGAAGGCGAACCAGGAGCACCTGAGGTGGATAGAGTTTGGTTGAGGGGTTGGTTTCCGCTCCTGTTCTCTCTATCTTGTGTCGTAAGTCGCTGCAAATTAGACGTACGTACTCGAGGATTGACAGTCCTATTCGAGATTATCAAAACTCATGGTGAATCGTTCCGTCCCCATTGGTGGAGAGATTTATTTAATATATTATTTAGAATCTTTGACAATATGAAGCTACCTGAACACCAGTTAGAAAAGAACGAATGGATGACTACGACTTGCAACCATGCGTTGTATGCAATCGTTGACGTGTTCACGCAATATTTCGATATTCTTGGTTCCCTATTACTCGAACAACTCTATGCACAGCTACATTGGTGTGTGCAACAGGACAACGAACAACTCGCCCGATCTGGCACAAATTGCTTGGAGAATCTAGTCATCTCGAACGGAATGAAGTTCAATGAGGACACTTGGAGCAAGACGTGCCAGATTATGTTGGATATATTTAATAGTACGCTCCCCACTACGCTGCTTACATGGAAACCCGACGACGGTGACGAAGGAGAAACGCCTCACGTACGGCACGGAATACTCAAAAAGCCTCAACTGGGAGATGACGCGAAATCCTCGAACCGTGTTTTCAACAGCCTTCTCATTAAATGCGTAGTGCAGTTAGAGCTTATTCAAACGATCGACAACATTGTTTTCTACCCGGCGACATCTAGGAAAGAAGACGCTGAAACGTTAGCACTCGCCGCCGCCGAATTAACTGGAGGAACGACCGGGACTGAGCAAGAATGTCAGCGAGAAGAGCAAGGCATGTATCGACTGTTAAGTTCACCACATTTACTGCGACTCGTGGAATGTCTCATGTGCAGTCATCGATTCGCTAAAACGTTTAACACCAACAACGCCCAGCGGAACGTACTTTGGAAAGCCAACTTCAAAGGCTCCGTGAAGCCCAACATGTTGAAGCAAGAGACCCAGTCCCTCGCTTGCGTGCTTCGAATATTGTTTAAGATGTACAGCGATGAGGCGCGGCGCGGTCATTGGCCGGCGGTACAGAAAAATTTGATAAGCATTTGTTGCGAAGCCCTGGAATATTTCGCAGGCCTCACCAACGAGGCTCATAGAGACGCTTGGACATCTATACTGCTTCTGATTCTCACCAGAATACTAAAGATGCCCGACGAAAGAGTGAGTATCGATTCGATTTTATTATACATTTTGTCTCTATTCCAATACGAGCGTTGCATAATGATTTGTGTTTAATGCGAATATAGGCATTGCATAATTTCCTGGCGCATGTCGCCGGATCACACCAGATAGGTATCCGTACGTATAACTACGCATTTAAATAGGTCCATGTACCGTTTCACGTAATCGTATATGCCAACGCCATATAGGTCGACCCGATGCCTTAACATTATGATGTCATGCAATACCCACATGCATTTTAAGTTGGTCATGCACAATATTATTAATATGATGAGAATTTGGAATCCACGGCCTCGTGATAATCGTAAACAAACGCGATACATCATAGATTCATATTTAAGACAATAACTAATTATTATCAAAGGTACACAAAGTAATTATGTTAAACCTTATCATCAATGAAGATAAGTCCAACGGCATACTTCACTATCGCAAAGTCAATCTAATGTTAATAAATTGTCAATTAAATTTACATTGAACCTCGTTTCGTATCGGGCATCGTTTAAGCATAGGCAACTAGTAATTAGATAAACAAACACTGTACGGTGAATCCGGCTGTAAAGTATCTAATTTCATATGTAAGCCGTTACAACGTTTTGTTATCTTGAAGTGCTAGGACAATAGTGTAGTCCTATACAGAAAAAAATACGTTGTGGTGATTGTGGGCGAATGAAGGCTTCTAAGCATGCATGATCCATACATTCCATTAGGCGTAATTGCAAAAAATCCTAACCTATCACATAGTAAAAAATTTTTTGTGGTAACAGTCATAGTTGCGCAGTATGAAATATATTTGGTCTCGCCTGCCCACTGCACCCGTCGAACAGGATAACGACACCATTTTTGTTAAGTATTGCCGAGCTACACGTAACTACAACAATAAACATTGTGGTGAAATTAATGCAATTTATTTAGATTAATATCCTTGTCGAATATTTCCATCAACTTCAGGGATATTGTCATCGAGTAATGTTTTCCTGTTTGCGGAGGTAATTAATGGACCACAAAAAGTGGTATACAAAGGCCACCCGTGTAGCGTTTTATGGTCATCAATTTTGATTTCAAAGTGAAAATATTTAACGTTAGATTTGTCGTGTGCAAAACTAGGACAATATACAAAGTACCTAATGCTCATATTGGGCACGTATGTATTATCTTATCTTTGTAAATTGTTCTATGTACATTAACCGGAAAACACTGCTTGACATTTACATTGTTTTTGCACTAAAAGCGCGTTTAAGCGATAAACCACGATTTTGTAGATTTCCACTGTATAGTTCAAATTATTTTGCACGTATGTGTGTATTATAACGACCTAAAAGTTACCCTAAATATTAAGATAATCCTTAGAAGGCTAAAAGTTGCTTGGTCGGTAAATCGTAGTAAACTGTTAAGTACAGTAAAACTTCAAGTAAGCAGTCACATAGGTTGCTGTCTCTCATCTGCCTATATAGCAAGTTAGCGTGCTCAATTTAATTGTAATTCATGGGACTGCAATGATTGCGTGTAACGGACTCTGATAGATTGTGTGATGTTTGCAGTTTGCGGCACACGTATCGAGCTACTACCCGCTGCTGTGTGAGATCACGTGCTTCGACCTGAAGCCGGAGCTGCGCTCGGTGCTGCGACGCGTGTTCATACGCATCGGTCCCGTCTTCAACATCGTCGCCGCACACTAAATTGTACACGAACGGTGCCAACCCTACCGTGCGAAGAACGAATGAACCCTCGCAATTATTTAAACGAAGGGTATTTTTTACCTGTCACAGCTTATATTTGCATCGTTCTCAAGCTAAGTCAAAGTTCTTTCACCCCACTTTCAGTTTTACTTTCATATCTCGCTCTATTCGTCGACATGTTAGGGTCGGCACCGTATAAAACATGGCCTTATAGTTCTGTAGGTTAACACTTAGCGAGTTTATTGTTAAATATGCAACACTTCACTAGGGTAATCAAAACACGACTCGTCGATTCCTTAAAAAAATTTAATGTAATAATAATGACAGCAATCAGTACTTCAGTAGTGTTAAAAGTGATACATTACTAGTGTGTTGTAGCCTTATTATTGTCTAATTTATATATAAATTTAAATTATTCGATTATCAAAGTTAAAATTTAAATTGTATAATAAAGAAACATAGATGTCGTATCTATAAATTATAGTTTATTCTGTATATTTGAAGTTTTTACTGTATGGGGAGCTGAACTCACTCACCGCCGCCGTTTGCTTCACGTTTTCTTCTGGCTAGACTGATCGAACTGTGATTGTGATGGTTTTTCACAGCTTTCCGTGTTATCCTTCCCTACCGAGTGATTTCAGAGCTCGCACGCAAACCGATTATATTATTATCCCTTATTAAATAAATATTATAATACATTATTTGCTTGTGTATCATTTCTTATGTCATTAAACAATCTGAAGGCCCTCGATGGACTTCTCCAACGATTCCAAATCCCAGATGACCAGCTGGCCGTCCAGTCCGGAAGTGCTGAACTTCTTGGCGTCAGCTTTCGTGCCCTGATACAGGCTGATACAGGTGATCGCGTTCTGGTGAATCGAATCCAAATACGTATCGCTGGTCTCGATGCGCGCTTGGCGGTCGAGCGACTGGAACTTCTTCATGGCCGACAGACCTCCGGACTCCTTCCTTTGAGTA
The DNA here is from genome assembly GCA_018245675.1 of Agara michaeli. Classification (NCBI taxonomy): domain Eukaryota; kingdom Metazoa; phylum Arthropoda; class Insecta; order Lepidoptera; family Hesperiidae; genus Agara; species Agara michaeli. The sequence continues at coordinate 1,904 of DWDX01004997.1, read as the reverse complement.
TTATCCAATTTGGCGACGAACTTAATCTCGTCGCCATTGTAGCAGTAGAGTAATGGAATGCAACCGTGTCCAGCCACTACTAAGGAATTCAAGGATATCCAGTTGCATCCCAAGAATGGCAGATATTCAGTCTTAAGTTTAAATACGGCTCGGTTGTGAGTGGCATCTGCGATGTTGATGGAGCTGTCGTGCCCCACCCACGCCACCTTTTTGCCGTCAGCAGAAAATGAGACGCTATGTATCCAGCCGCTGCCCGACGAAGACGGAAACTCGGCCAACAGCTGACCCAAAGGCAACTTTGATCCCCAGACATTGGGGCCGGGCTGATCTTCGATATCCTTGATGTAGGCAGAGAAGACTCTAACCTTGAAATCCGTGGAGCCGGCAACCAAAAGAATGTTGTTAGGGTGCCAATCGAGGGTAGTTACGGTTGACCTAATAGGCTTCTTGATGTGTTTCGACACCCACCAATTGTTTTCCTTCTCAAAGTAGCAGATAGATATCAAGCGAGCACCCGACCCGACGGCGAACTTGTTCTCCATCGGTGACCACTTGACGCAGGTGGCGGCGCGGTTGATGCGCAACAAGACGAGTGTAGTAGTCCATTTACCATCTTCGGTCTGGGTCCACACATATGCATTGCGGTCAACCGAGCATGTAACTATCCTGTTGGTGTTGGGTGCCCAGTCTATGCCCATGACTCGGAGGTCATGTTCCACTAAGTTGTTAGTTTGCTTCCACTCGCTACCCTCTTTTTGGTAGATGTGTACTTCATTGTTGTTCGGAGAGAAAGCTATTTCTGTAATGAAAACATTTTCAATATTCAGTACACATAAATGTTGGACACATTAACAGTCATGTAAATGATTGTATATATTTAATGCCACATTTAATAAAACCCTGAAACTGCATGTTGCTGTTGATATTAATAAATCGGTAATTAACAAAAATGTCAGGGATAAGCTAACTACAAACTTACAGGAAGCCCAGCGGTAAATTATTCCTATGAAGGCATAGCAACTTAGTACTGGTTTAGAGTTATCCGTTTTAAAAAAAGGAAATTTCCAAACAATGTCTCTGATTTTACATTTTTATAGCTGACTAGCAGATCAGACCACGGCTTGCAATGGCTCAATTAAAATATTGAGATAATAACTTCATATATGTAAAAATCCCGTAGCACGATGTTTGGTTTGATGTTCGGTGCCGACTCCTTCGTGCTATACCAGCAGCGGCGCGGCGACATTAATTTTGTTTAGATCGACGTTTTAAATTCGTAAAATCTTTTGAACGGAATGTCCGATTTGAATAAACTAAACAGTAATTTACAGGTATTGAAACAGTCTTACTTAGGAAATTATTTATTTGAATAAGGATCAATGCAAAGGTATGGATAACTTGGTCTTAGTTTGGTCACAATTTCTATTAACTTTTAAAATGTTAAAAAGTTGTTACAGTGACATAACTACAATAGTTAGGCATATGCTGTCGCGACATTTTTTTGCAGATATTGATACGTTCTTTAATATTGTAGAACATTTTTTGTTCTATCATCAATAGTTTTCGAAGCGCATGCAATGAAAGACATTTTATGGCAAAAAAAATTCCGCCTTGGGTTACATTATGGTCGTTTTAGTAAAGATCCTTATTTTTTTTCTGTAATTAATATACCCTATGTTGATCAGTGATAATGTAGCATTCAAATGGTGAAAGAATTTTTGAAATTGGTCCAAAAGTTTTTGAGCCTATCGTTACATACATATACACACACACACACACACACACAAATCTTTCCTCTTTATAATATAATAGTAAAATAGTAAATAGTATATAGTATAATAGTATAGAGTATAGATATACATTTAAATGAATAACATGATGAATAAGTATTTTAAATTATGTCC
>DWDX01004996.1:0-11008 GCA_018245675.1 Agara michaeli | reverse complement strand
AAGTCTCGTTAAAATCGGTCCAGCCGTTCCAGAGATTAGCCGGAACAAACAGACAGACAGACAAAAATTGTAAAAAATGTCATTCTGGTATATGTATCGTGTATACATTACATATGCATTCAGTCAAAAGCGGTTATTTTAATATTACAAAAAGACACTCCAATTTTACTTATTTGTATAGATAACATTACTCTAAACTTGTACTTGAATACAACTAAAAACAATACACATGTAGTATATATTTATCACATTATCGTACAATTCGATAAGTGTTTGCTACGAATACAATTGTGTACTTAGGCAAATGTATCCGAAGCCATTGTATGTTTGCGAGTCTCCCTCGTGTGCTCGAGTGGGTTACTAGTGTTTTGCTCAACTGTTCCCTGACCAAATATTGACGGCGGGACGACCGGCTACTGGCTGTACCTCTATGTACTTCTTTTGTTTGTTGTACATTACATGTGTACGTAATTCTTGAATAATTTACATAATATAATCTAATTACGTCCGGTGTTTCATCCGCGCGGAATACTATATTTATTAGGTTGTAAAATATAACTTATATCCCGAAGTTAGGTGCTTTAAAAAGTACGGACATTTATTCGAACTGTCTGTCCTCATTTTTCCTCCTAAGGGATTAATTTCTGGTAGAGATTGTGACAGTGAATTTTCACTTCCAACCATAACGTTAAATAACAATTTTTATATTTCTATCTTCGAAAACTTGCATAAAAACGTGACGTTCTGAAACGCTTAGTGGCAACTTATAATTGTTATAACAAAATAAACATACTTACATAAGAAAAAGATAAATATTATATGGTGATATCAAAGGATTTAAAACGTTCCTTTCACGAGATTATAATTAAACGGAAAATTGGAAACCGTGACAGTATGTTTGCAACGAACAACAATATTTTAATAGGTCGGTGAGTGGCGGATTATTATTTTTTTGTATGAGTAAGATTCGGAATTTATACAGCAAATCAGTTGTTATTAAAAGGATTTGTATTTCGGTATAAAGGGTGCGGTTGTAAGTAAAACGTGTATAGAAGACGCGACCCTGTCAGTTGTAAGTGGTAGCTACGCGGCTGTGGCCGACTTTGAATAGGACCTATGACGATAACAGCTGGACCTTCTACTGCTCGAAATGCCCTCCGAAGCCCGGAAACCCGTCTGTATGCCTTCTAGGGGCCATCTATGGCGACAACTGCGTCACTTGTAATATATATCCGCCACAGCATTTGTCTGACTTACCGGTACCTTGCGTGGAGTCAATTAGACCTATTCTGTTTCCAAATATTCAGCGTACAAACCAATCTTGGTTATTACTATTATTATTCATGTTCCACTTTTGCACAGATCTTTCGTAGTGAGGTTATATGAGAAGCTATCTACTTGGTCGTTCTACCAAGCTGGCCATTTGCGGATTGCCAAATTTGACACATCTCAGGAAACAATTATTATACCGTTATTATTATACCGTAATGTCAGGTACCTAATGGGTTAAGCAGAAATCAATGCATGCCAGATATCTGAATCCTTACAGTCTTTATCCTCAATCGATTATGGACGGCCATATAAATCTATAATTAGGAATAATTTACGCAATTACGAGGTGAATTTTCATCGTTCTTGCCAACAATAGTTCTGTCATCAGCAAATATAAAAGTATCGCGAGAAATCTTGTTCAATTCTTTGGAAAGTTTGGCACCATGAAACAAAAGACCGACAAAATCAATCTCAACTTTTTTAATTAGCGCAGACAGGGCAGCGACGGCTTCTATTCTATTGGCCTCAGGTCCTTATCAGGACATATCTATATAGTTTCACGCATAAGACAAATCATAGAATTATAAAAAAAATCCTAATCGTCCTTATTTAATAAGTAAATATTTGCGTATCGATCTAACTTTATCGTTATGCAAATTCAATAAATAGACACATAATTAATCGTTAAACTACAAGCTTGTCTCCGCGCGTAAAACATATAAGCTATGATTGTAAATAGATAAATTATCAACAATTTTAATTTAACATTTTTAAAACTAGTTTATAACTTTAAGTCCATCAAATAATAGAACAAAAAAGCAATTCCCAACTTTAGTAATTAGGAATTCCATTTAGAAATGGCGTCGGCACTCAGCCGGGCACATGTGGTGACTTGGGATTGAACGATCAATAAAACTCCACTTGAGAACTAACTAATATGGAGAGTGCGTACACTTGGACTTTCCAACGTTCCACTTACAGTGTATAAAAGAAAAGTGTGGCGAGAGGATGTAATAGAAATATGTGCTAACGTGTGTCACCTCGTGAGCAGTCGACGCAACGTAACTAACCGTAAGATAGGAGATAGAAAACAAGGAAAGAGACTCCGTAAAACAGATGATAATGGACAAGAAAGTCCCTTTGTCACTCCTGTATGTGAATATACAATAGCAAAGGGAATATTACGTATTAAAGCGCTCCTAACGTCGATCAGGCAGCAGATCGCCAATAATTTGCAAAGTTAATCAATACAAAGCGTAAGAATTTTTACCAACAGGTGATGACACTTTTAGTATAATACATTCCTAGTAACGGAAAGTCTATGGATAGCGCACTACTAGGTAAAGGTATAGAAAATTGAGATCAACTCTCAAATCGATAAGCTATCTGGTAAAGACAATAAGGACTAAGATAGCTTCTACGGTAAAATGCCATTCAAAATGATATTGAAAGCAATTTCCCGACGATCCTCAGACGGTAATACATACAATTTATTTATTCACAAAACATGTTACAGACAGTTTTATGGGGAAACGAATGAGATCCCTTTTAGCCATGACATTGTTATAGTAAATGATTTTATAGTATTAAGTCGTATTGGCGATGGCTGTTCTATTTCTTGCGACATTTTTAATAACGATTTTCAAATTTATGTCATCGTGGAACTTATGCATTTTATATTTAAAATTCATTTACATCAGTTAATAAATGTTGTTGAATTACATTTAACGTTATCTACCTTATACATAAGGAAATCAAGATAAATACTCGAAAAATATGAGAAAGTCATGATGAGTTGGTGTATACCCTTCGCGAACCGTAAACACGTTAAGAGTGGACTGAATTTTAAGACGATGTAATTTACGACTTAAGTTTCAGTCGTGGGCGACGTTCTCGGAACATTTCACGAAGTATCGTCTGAAAACACTACAAAAAGGGCTGGGTGTCTTTGAGAAACCAGCGAGAAATATTTTCGAAATCTTACAGGAGTTAGTATTTTAAGATTAAGCGGCTATGTTATATAAATATTTCCAGTTTAGCAGCCAGAGTATATAATAGAAGCCGATCTATTAATATGATTATAATTCGCCAATGGTAGACATTTCGGTCCTTCTATGAAGAAAGAGCATTTTTATTTACAAAGACACATTTTCCATCACAATAATACTTCAAAGACGGCAATTGGAGTTGCTTGAAGTGAACAGCAAAAAGCTCTATCATAGATACGAATAAAAGTTTAAAGTTGCAAAGAAGTGTTCTTGTGGACACTTATTTCTATTGACCGAGAGAAGCGGCATAAACACTCGAGTTCCAACAACTTGTAAACTGTCATATACTCGTAGATGCAGTTCGATAAGTTAGCTTGTACAAACTGTTCCTAGCGAACGGGAAAACTATCACGTGTAGTTACTAATTGAGTTCATCTTCTATGAATTTTAATAACATTCAATCCTAAACTCAACAATATCATTATACTAAACGCAGCCTTGATCTTTAGGAACAAGAGTTATTTATAACCAGATGTAATCAAATACATATAATGTATTGCGATAAATAAAATCCGGGCTTTCCTCAAGGTAATTGGACTCTCTCTCAATAGGGATGTAAGTACAAACAACCCTTGCAGTTCGACGTGTCTTGAGTCGCAAGGGCTAAAGCCTGCTCACACAAGTATAAAAATCAATATTGACAACACATTCGACTGAGTTACCTTGTAGGTTACGTCGCCTTGTATTAGTGCGCGGCGTACCATGCCCTTTAAACTGGTTTAAAAGTATGTAAATATATGCTGAACGAAAGAAATAGGTTCATCATTGGTGCTTCAGAAGACCATATCTGGGCGGCAAGTTCTTTCTTCTCTCATTTGTATTTTCATCTTTCTACTGTTGGACAGGAGTATCCTCTCAGAATGAAAAGAGTAACACCATATATAGTCTTCACGTCAAGTGTTTTACATATACTAAAATGTATAGGTTTCAATACAATATTTCCATGTCGAGTATTCTTTATGAATATATTCATTCCCTCGTTTTTTTTAACATTCTCATCAGCTATTAGAATCAGTGGTCCTTAGAATCCTACCGCGCGGAAATCTTTCAGAGCTAGATTACTGTCACAATCTTTTGCCCTGCATACTCAAAACTTAATGGCACTTGGTTATGCATCGTTGTCAATTTGTTTGTTCCACAACTGGGGAAGGCATTGAGCAATATCCACACGCGTTATGCCATTCAATACAACCATTGTGCGAAGCATCCAATTATTGTACGACGTGTGCTTTTACGTGCCATTTACAAGACGCTTTTGAACTATAACAACATTGCTTACATAAAGCTTAATTGTGCTTGGTGAAACATCCGTTAATTAAGAGATTCGATCGGTAAAAATATGTAGACGAACACAGTTTCTTAATAGCGGGTAGGCGATAATCAGAATTTGTCTTCAGATTTAATCCGTATTGTCATGTTGTGTTGGTCGTGCTAACAAGCTTTAACTAGTGTTGTTTACGAGCGGAAAGGGCTTAGTCATTTACGAGTATGCGTACTCGATCCAGTTTTGATAGTCATTGAAAGGAAGGGCTCGTGAGAATAACAAAGAAGTTCCTCAACTTAGAGGTAATCAGGAATACATGACGTGTGTTTACAGGTTACAAAAATGTGTAAAATCAATATTGTAAAGTATGTGAACAAAATTTCTATAATACATAGGTACGTGTTAAATTAAACTGTTATTTGCAGTAATACATTTAATATGGTAATGTATGTAGATTCCCAGCAGCTTTGCTCCGATCGTAGGTTGCGGTCGCCTGCCGCGATTGTGTTAAATCTATACGTGTTAAATTAACAACACGTTTGAAATTAGAATATGCGTTATTCGTGTCTAATAATAAATTTATTGGGTACCTAATAATAAATAATGTATATATTTTCCCAGCAGCCGTGCTCGATTCTTTCGAAGTCGCGATCGCCTGTTGCGATTGTTAGACGCTGTGCGTGCCTGTTGAGCGCGGCAACAAGTGCTGCATCGATCAGCGTGACGCACGTACCCCGCCCCGCCGCCCGCGCCGCAGCCCGCCACCCCTTGCCTCGACGAGCCCCAAAATCAGTTTCTGATTTACTAAGATATCCGTATTTTCCATAAAAACGTATTATTGATTCTACGTTAGCTGATCACTATAACAGAAACAACAAGGTGTTTCTAAGATCTTTGGTCTTTGTTTATCAACATGAAACATATAAAGTCCGGTTCGTTGTTGAAAATCTAAAGTTGTATTTAAGATACGTTGTTATTTATTGCACCGAGATTAAGGTACAGTAAATGGTTAAAGTTACAACACGTCATTAAACTACGAGTACTAATACGTTGGGCGCGACGAAGATCGAGCGGGTGCCGATAACCCGCGCCGCGAGTTTCGGCGTACGTAACAATCTCTGAAAATCCTTTCAAGACAACGCGTTGTATTTCGTGAGATTTTCCCGTTAATAGGCTTATGTGATGGCACAGCACAAGGCGCGGATAGTTTATCGAGTTTCGAGGGGTACGATAATAAAAATGGACTACGCTCGATAACAGTTTTTATGGACTTCCCCATTGACGGCTATTTACAAAAAATAACATAACAAGTAACTCATAATTATTTGCGCGTCACACAGCTAGTGTTGGTTAAATTCTGTTTAAATGAAAGCAGAGTTCAATGATAAGATACATTTACAAACTATTTCTCGGATAACGCATCGCATATGTCATCATACTTAGGTACTGAGCATTTGAAGGGGGATTTAAATTTTAATAGTATGGTTCTTTAGTCTACGTTGTACATAATATATACGTACTATATGTACGGTTCGCGTAGCTTTTCTCGCCTGAGCTTTTATATTCGTGCATAAACCTGTTATTGTAGTACACCTCTCGTCTCAAACCGCGTGATTGCATATATTAACATAAACAACTAAACTTTGTATGGTAATAGCTCCGCTAGCGCTGATCGTGGCGTGCTATTACATACATAGAGTATAATCACACTCAATACATTGTTTGTGAAATTCTAAAATGTTCCAGAAGTTTTCGGCTCAAATAAACAATGAACAATTTGTCGAGCCTTATAACATTAGTCTATAATTTTTTTGTTGGAAACATGTCGTCGGAAGCTAATGAACTCTTGCAATGGATTTGTGATTCGGTGGTCTATTGATTCGATTGTATTTTTGAATGATCTATGTATTTATGTATTAAATATATTGTGTTTTTCGGATATTAAACAAATGAATATTGGTATTAAGATATTACGTGTGAGGTTAGTTAGCTGCTAGTTGCCCCACAACGCTATTTGTTGGGTGTCAGAGATTTGCCCGGGTCATCAGTTTGCGAATATCCGATTTCAATGTCCAGTGTACACTGAGCTCCTCTTTCGTTAATGGAACGGAAATCGATTGTTTCGCCCTGCCTTATAAAACTTACCCGAAGTTTTGTTATCGGAAGGTGTTGTTAGAGGCTCAAAACATAATAATAATGTAACGTAAGTACTTTGTGCTCCTTTTTAAGTATTGTAACGGGTAAATGATTTTAATGTGAAGGCAGTGGCAAACCAGCAAGCAGCTGTCTCAAATGGTCGCCGATGCATATGGACATTTTCAAAGAACCTTTAATGATTCGTTAATACGGATGTTGATAAGAATTGGTTAGTATTCCTTAATAGCAGTAGCGCAGGAATAGGACAGTTAGAAATAATATTAATAATTCGAGGACAATTCCACGCACGGCTATATGATTCCAAATTAGCTAACTAAATGTTATGTTATGGTAACGGGACAGCTGATAAACATACAAACGACATAACACAACATAGATATTTTTATTACGTCTACACACATAACAAACAAATACGCTCATTACACAAATGTTTGTCCTGGGTGGGTATCGAATTCACGATCACCGGTTTTGCAGTCATGGTCTCTGACCAGTCGACTACGAGGCCAGTCAAATATTAAATTATTTAGTATAAGTGCAGTTGGTATTTAATTACGTTCATCTACATATGTCGGTAAAGTGTGCAAGGATATTGTTAGGAACAAGCGCTCAACGCTTGTATATCGGTTAATAGGTCAAGTACGGGCAACCGAGAAATTGTGTGTTACCTACACTTCACGTTAAACATTGAATGTCATTTAAAATACAATCACCGTATACAAGACTACGATAAAATACAAGACCGGACTTTAGGCATAGTAGTTACAGAACCGGCTTGTTAAACTACAGGCCGCAGGTTCAACTCCCACCCACATACATAGGACAAACATGTTGTGATGAGTGTAATTATTTGTTTTGTGCCTGGATGTTATTATAATAATATTTTTACAATTGTAATACAGTACATGTGTATGTTAATCAGCTGCCCGGTAACTATAACCCAGGTAGTTAATTGCCTAATTATGAATCAGATTACCGTGTGTGGAATGGTCACAATTTTTTTTTTTTTTAATCGACTTCAAAAAAGGAGGACGTTCTCAATTCGTCTGTATTTTTTTTTTGTACTGTTCCCGAATCAGAACGACGTAAATTTATCATAATCTAATTAATGGATGCTTTAGGTATATTTGTACTAGCATTATTCATGATTATTCCCCGTAGATAGGAACGTATTTCAGATGGGGTCAGCTACAGACCCAAATTAATTAAAAGCTTTTAAGGAAAATCGTTGCCATATTTTGCTCTTTAATTTCATCTCGACCTGAACAACCTTTAGCATTAAACGGAAGCCTGTAAGTGGCGTCGGGGGATTAAATTGCTTATGAAATACCTATAAGTTTCATTTATATCTACATCTATAAAACGGATTATACGATAATCTTTTAATACATTTCAGAGCAGTTACGAAATTAATTCATCATTAACGTGATTTCGTAATCTCAATGTACCAATTTTTATAAGGCAAAGAATGATATTTGAATGACTTAGAATTGGGGTACGAATTCGGACACACATCTTTAACCTTAAGAAGTTTGGTGAGTTTTTAACATTGAATACCACTCGCTATATAATCGTGAAGGAGAATATTGCTAGGTAACGGAAAGTTCTCAAAAATGGTCTCTGACGTATGCGGTAGATGTCAATCAAAGCACTCTAGCTCAATCTGGTACATTCCGGATTATATCCTTTTCACAATCACAGTGGTGAATGAGGAATCTGTAATCCGAATAGACTCAATTTATTTGAATTTGTACTTCATTTTCCCGTAACACATATTTGTATAATGTTCAGGTGCGTAGTGTCCAGCGTTGGCATGCGTTTGATCGCGGTTTTGGTCATAAAGGTCACATTATATATAAGAAAGTACTTGGTTCACAAAAATATAGGTAAGTATACGTCTTTTTAAACAATCAAGATTGTATGACAAGAAGGAATTATTCATTCCTTTTTTAAATTCTTACGTTCTAAATTGTATCTTGTAATATACAATTGAGGTCCTCATAAAAAGTGACCGTCTTAAATATTACAAGAAGTGTAATAAAAATTCCCTAAATACGAATTTCACCGCTTTCATAAAGTTTTGTGCTAAATATAATTCCTCTAAACTCCCGCTGGGCCGTCGTTTTGAAGTTTGTGATACCCTACAAGATGCATGCGTAGTCAAAGGAAAGTCAAACCAAAGAAGATATCATGCGAATGAATGGATGTAATAGAAGACAGTTTCTTTCTCCCATTCTTAAACTCTGTAAAGTGAGCGTCCTCTATTGACAAAGAATAAGAATCTCTTGTCGTAGAACTGTTGAATTCTGAAATCAAATTCCCATTCGTAATAATGAAAACATCTTTAAAAATTTACACAAGGTGGCGCTGTTTATATTACCTTCTCCTAGCGGCAAACAGAAATAATAACGTTAACACAATAAGTTCCGTCATTGAAACACAGATGGAGCGCATGGTTGGAATACAAATTTACATAATACGTACTATTATTATTTTTATTTAGACTTGTGTTAAACATTTAAAAAATAGTCACTTACTTTTCGACACAAACAAGACGAAATTTTTTTTTTGTGATCTCTGAAATAAAAGCCTAAACCAATTTCATTAGCAGAACCTAGATGCGTTAAACAGTTTTGATTTAAAAAACAGGACTTTCTAGGTAAAACTATTACACAGCGTTATTACAAATATCTGAAGATCTAATTAAAGAGTACTTCTAAAAAAAATGTAATAAGAACTACGTAGAAGGGTTCTTTTTCGTCTTAGGGATTAAATTAAACACAAAATCAAATAATCGTATTTCCTAAAATAGCACTGTGTTGATGTATGACTACGAATTGTAGAAAAAGCCGACATTAATTTACAAGCGGTGACAATAAACAGACCTGCCATTGATCTGACTGATAACGTAGGGAAATTACTTTGTTAGGATGCCAAATTGATTAGGATTGTTTTTACATTGAAAACGTGTAGGTTTTCATTAATTGATTTTTTTATAATGGGAGTAACCTTCAAAAGGTATTGCGGTGCGTAGGAAGAGACAGCGGGTTACGTGGAATTTTTTGCCACTGAAAAGCTTTTGGAAGCTTTTCTCGGCGTAATTCGGAGGACTCCGGGATTCCCAAAGGAACGCACCACTGTCTTGCTCACGCGTTGCCCGGTATTAGCTCACCCTGGATAAGGCATATATCTCATCCTACACCTTCCAGTGCTTGCAGCAACATACTCCGTGGACCTTCATTTATTGAATCTAACAGTACCGACTTATTCTGAATATAGCTGGCACATTTTACCAGGATGTTGTTGGGGTGTTTCCCAGCAGAGTAGTTTTTGTAAGCTGATAAAGCTATTGAGCATAATATTTTTAATACACATCTAATATATCTTAATATAAATAAAACATCTTAGTCTTATTCGAAATTTTGTACCGAGTACATACTAGAAGCCAGCATCATAGTCATAAGAAGTAAATACGTCTGTCACCAACCTTAAATAGGACAGTTCCAATTATACATTAAATTATGTCTCACTGACACAATCGGTCCTGTTCGAAATCCCTTGCAGACGTCCATAAGCGGTGGCGGCTTCTTTGATTGCTTCCTACTGATTATTTGCTAGTCTTCATTTAAAAAAATATATATGTAATTTAAGTTGTGAAAGATTAAGAAGTGAAAAACAATTGAAGTTTTCTTACATGTTTTTAAAATACGATAATGGTACAATTAGATGAGGATTGTTACAATTTAGACCATAATCCATACTAGTCACAGTTATTACTTCTTTATCGTGGCAATTGTCTGTCCTTCTACGTCAACATATTTATTATTCGATTTATCAACTTCGCAACAAATTTCAATCAACGCTTATAGGTTCTCGTCGGCTTGGAGTGGCAATAATTGGATCAAGCTTGGCGAAATAGTTATATTTTTTCAATTAAGTTTTTTCCTTATAAATAAATACCTTTTTTTAGTTCTTTATTACTTACTAGTAGGTATATATGTTGTTATAGGGAGTATATTTTATCTATAGCACCATAACAGCAGAAAATCCGTGTATCGAGTTCAATATAGGTATTTAGTGACAAGTACCTATGTATACTTTTTTATTAGATAATCCGTGTCTTTTGAGATGTTAGAGATTGGAAAATATAACAAACTAGCTGTGCCCGCGACTTCGTCCGCGTTTGAATTTAGGTAAAATCTAAGAAGATTTATACAAACTTTCATCCCCTATTTTATCCCCTTAGGGGTGTAATTTATCAAAATCCTTT
>DWDX01004995.1:0-11008 GCA_018245675.1 Agara michaeli | reverse complement strand
TATATATACTTCGACAGTTGAACAGGAATCCTTATTTCACCTATTTTAAGGGAGTGGTTCACTGACACATAAATAATTACATTACATACACACGATGTGGTAGGGCAACTAGTAACAGACTGACTGACTTCAGAACAAAAGTAATCAGATTAAATGTTGTAAAACATAATACAATGACAATATAAGAGTAATTTCGGTCGCAGAATTCTTCAAGATTGTAGGCCAACTAATGTTTGTTACAATTTTTTTTATTTCTGTACATTAAATGGCATTTGAACATATTTTTAATATCCAATCATAGGTTTCATTGTTAGTAAACATAAGTAAACTTCGTATGGGGTCTCATCTCACTATGGGAAGAGACCTGGTCCAGTAGTGGACAAATAGAAAAAAAATTAGGTTATTGAGAATTTGATTAGTATTATTATTGGTGCTTTCTGTCTACCCTGTTAGGAACCTGGCGTGACGGTATGTATGTATGTATGTATTGTTATCTGTCCTATTTGAAGTTGACCACAGAGATCTTTTCTGAGGACTGAGATAGTCACCTATATTAGGGTTGTCAACTAGGTAGATAAGGTAAGGTGGTTAGGGTTTTTGATACAGAAATAGTAATGTCGGACTAGGGAAAAAATAAAGTTCTTATTTAAAAGAAGTACTTTACAGAGAAATTAAAAAAAAAGATTATTATTAATTAAATTTATTAATACTGTAATTCTCTCTACTCACTACTTCAGATTCAATAGCAAAGACTTAATTAATGCTGAGGTAGCGGGAACAGAGTAAATGAAATATTTTTCTCAATATTTGGAATGCTATTAGATTTATTGTAGTATATGCGAAAGTATGAAGTATTTACATTTATTGAATTTAAAGTAAACTACGTTATTATAATGTGTGGCAGGCAATCCTCCCTGTAGTACATAATATGTGGATCAACAAGTATGCCTTTCAAAATGTATCAATAGCAACTGTTTTGTTGTAAAATCCATCTAGCTTTATAATAAAATTGGGAGCACTTATGATCAAACAACGTGTTTGGTTAGTGTCTGCATTTTTAACAAAAATGTGGTTTTATAGGATACTAGCAGATCGGGTCATGCGTTGCCATGGTTTAATTAAAATAATGGTATAATAATTTAATCTCCTATATGTAAAAATCCCGTAGCACGATGTTTGGTTTGATGTTCGGTGCCGACTACTTCGTGCTATACCAGCGGCGGCGTGACTGTGTTAATTTTTCAATTAATTTTGTTTCGATTGACATTAAATTCATAATATCTTTTGAAAAGAATGTCCGATTTCGATAAATTAAAAGGCAATTTACAGGTATTGAAACAGTCTTGCTTTGGAAATAATTTATTTAGATAAGGATCAATCGAAAGGTATGGATAATTTGGTCGGATTTTGGTCACAATTTATATTAATTTTTAAAATGTTAAAAAATGGTTATAGTGACATAACTATAATAGTTAGACATATGCTATCGTGACATTTTTTGTAGGTATTGATATGTTCTTTAATATTGTAGAACATTTTTTCGTTTTATCATCAATAGTTATCGCAGCGCAGGCGATGGAAGATATTTTATGCCAATTTTTTTCCACCTTGGGATACATTATAGTTGTTTTAGTAAGGATCCTTATTTTTTGCCTGTAATTAATATAGCCTATGTTGATCAGTGATAATATAGCAATCAAATGGTGAAAGAATTTTTGAAATCGGTGGAGTAATTTTTGAGCCTATTCGTGACATACACATACATATACACACAAATATTTCCTCTTTATAATATCAGTATAGATATAGATATATGATAATTTTTTGCTTACCAGAAATCTTAAATTACCTAATGGCGGTTTGGCGTAGGGAATTTTCGAAAAATTATACACAATTCCATCTTCCTTTTTCTCAATATATCCGCAAATTGGTCCGTCATCAGTTTGTATAATACATTTTAGGTCGTCGCTAATTGCATCCATTCTCACTAATTATAATGTAGCAATGTAGTCAGTTAGGCATATCAACAATGAATATTTAGCCTTTGGAATGTTATTTAATTCCAATACAATATAACATGGTCAAGAAAAAATTAGACAAAAATTTGTATTATAAATTATGAACAAGCACCCCGTCGTCTTGTACACGGTTTAACAATGAGGAAAATATTTATTAAAATATAATTATAGGAATAATTGAAACGTGTTATATAAACGATTTCTTTGCAGTAAATTAAAGTATTTTGTTTAACAAGCACTGTATAGGATTGATGTACTATTTATACAATTAATTGTTTGACTGACATTGACACAGGTCACAGTCAACAGTACAGATTATATATAAACTTAAAACATGAACCATGAGCATAGAGTATATAAGCCGTGATCAATTCTTGCACGAAAGGAATGTCTACTAAAATATCTAATCACTCCTTTCAATTCTATACACCATGTTTAAGATTTTGGAAAGCCGATACCATACAAAGTTATATGACAAGCCTATTGTGGTAAATTGCCGAATACGGTAAGTTACCTAATTTGAAATGTAATGGTTAGTAATATTTGTGTTGTAATAGTTATTGTTATGTAACAGAACACGTAATAGAAAAATCAAAACTTAGTTAATTGAATAAATAAGCATTGCATTATAAATTTGGATATTTGACAAATTAATGAGGTGAATTTTGAAACGTCCATGGACTAAGTTGTTAATATATATATATTAATAATATAAAATATTTCTTCTTTCAAAGTAACTAAAACACTCAACCACGTGACAGCGACGTCAAGTCTTCATTTTATTTTTAATTATTTTAAAGTCTAGCTTTTAGCGGCAATAAAAAACTTCAGATTGAGAAATAGTTCTGAGTCTGATGTGTTAAAATGAATTCGTTTATCAATTGTGTTATGCCAATACTGATTTGTACAGACCGAAATGTGGTCATTAAATCATATTAATTTAAAATATGTATCTGTATACATATTTCTGCTCCACAAAAATTGCTACTATATTATATATATTTTTTATCAATTTCACATCAGAAAATATGCATAATAGTATAATTACAATACCTTAGTAACTGCAGAGGCAAATCTTTGTTATGGTTACCAGTCACCTTATAAATCGAATACATACTTTTCTTAATACATACGTATATAGATAATAATTATACACTTAGACGGAGAAAATAGTCAATACATACACTATACAAATATCCTCATTTTCAGTCGTATAATTTTAATCATCTAATAGTCTAGTAGATCACAAGTTTTAAGTAAAAAAATTCGATGGATAGATGGTTACTTTGTTAGGATAAGTCTTTGTCACAGCTTCGATAAATCCACTTCACGGTCATAATATTCGTTTAAAATATGTTGATCCATTACAACTTCATCACAGAACTTAATCTTTTTAATTAAATCCTTTTTTAATTCTTGCACATCTGTCTCCAACATATTCTTGAAAGCCACAGTTCCAATCATATTGGCGAAGAACTTTCGATTGGTCGTAAATTTATGAGAATAACCCACAGTAGTCTTTGATGGATAATTAATGTAACTGTGAATATTGTTCGATACGAATCTAAAAAAAAAACATTTTTTTTCTGTGTTCTATCATATTTCGAAATTAAGCTAGGGCATAATACCTCTAATATTCTGTTAAAAAACATTTCACCTGACCTACACTTTGTTGGCATATAAATTCTTAAGTCACACATTATGCATTCTGCGTAAATTCAAACTCCGAGGTCCGAGTTACAAGCGCCTAGGGCTTGCTATAAATATTAACTTTTTGTTTAATAATTGACGGCAAAATTGTTGCTCAACAATTGTGCTAGTGAAAGTAATTTATAGAAAAGTCTTCCAATGTGCCTTATAACTTTGGGCTGCCAATTTAGATGCATACTTACTTTTGATTTCGCATAGTAGTATAAAAGCACACACCAAATAATTCAATAAACTGATCCATAGCACTCTTAGCTAAATGTGAGCCTTCTTCAAATCTGGAACATTAAATAAATATTTAGTAAAAAATAACGATAAGATTTACAGACTGCGTAGGTAGTTAATGTGGTAACTGCATATTTTAATAATAGTTGCTTCGGCCACTATTGCATTATCGTCATAATCATCATCAAGCCTTTTTAACACGCTTTTATTAGCTTCGGTCGCATCTACTTGATTAGGTTCAGGAACATCTTTATACATACTTTATATACTTTCTTTTATGAGAATCGTCACACAATTGTAGCAGCATTTGAAGTAAAATGGTTATGACTAGAAGCAGTATTCGAGTTGTAAACATTTTATTTTTATTGTTCCGATATACCTATGTTGACGGTCTGTGGATTTAAGAATGAAATGAATTTTACAAAACGGGCTTCATAAAATCAAACAGCCTAGAAAATATATTACCTATGTATATATGATAAAATAATAATGTTTATATAATTTTGTTTTAGGTGTTTGTTTCATGCGATCGAATCTCAAATTGGTAGTTATATTATGTAGAAAAGTGTAGATTTAGATTAGTAATAGCATGCTGGTTTATAAAATTATTTTATCTGCTAGTCAATAGTGCGGCTTGGCAAGATTTCTCTGAGACAAAGATTTCTAACTGATACAAACTGGAATTCGAACATTGTCGATGAAATGGTTTGGTTAGTTTGTAGTCAAACTTAAAGATTAAAGTTAGTAAAAAATACTTGCTAATTGGCATATTCAGTTGTAAAGAAAACGTTTTTTTTTGCTATTGTTACATTGTCGTTGCGTTACCTTGTCACCGTATGTATAACCGGAGCTATGATTTAAGTGAAATGTAAAGAACTTTGTATGCAATTATATTTTACTCAATTTATTAGCGAAGCCATTACACCAGTATTGATCTTGGGGCATTTTGTAAAGATATGTATCTTTATGTAAGTAACTATTTATATTTTTAGTGAGATTCTATTATTTGGGAATTTTACGTGAGTTTGATTTGTTTTCCGTAACTTTTCAAAACAATCTGACGGAAACAAACCTTAATGTTTGACGATGAATTTGTCAGGACCGTGGCCGGAGGAGAGGCTTAGTCTATGCCTAGCTCTAAGGGTAAAAGGCGTGACTATATGCATATATATATATATAAATGAATGTGAATATTAACACCAAATGAAAAAGCGAAAGAGGTCGATCGGACGGATCGATTTTAGAGGTCCTTGGTTTACTCGTATAATTCGCCTGTGGTATCACTTATTGATTTATTTTTAGTAGAAAGATATATTTTGTTTTGTCTATCGATTATACTTTTTATAGGGTTTAAAATAATCTCTAGATTCATCTGAGGTAAGCTCTATAAATATAAAATAAAATAAATATAAGTAATACATATAAATATAAACGAATAAGCAACTATAAAGTTATCAGTTTCTTAATAAATATAATATGAGAGAAACTGGAACACATAGAATATGGCAAAACAAAACGAGAGGAGGCTAGGGGAGAGCAAGTCACAGTGAGGAAATTATCATTTTTCCGCGACAGGAAAACGTTTGGGGTTTGCATTTTGAAATGTCGTTTGGTCTGAATTTCCGGCACCGTCTACGTTGTCGCAGGGGTGTTCAATTGGAACATTGGCCCGATAATAATTAATTCCCTCGAACCACATCCGACTCGCTCCCACAACACCGTGCCTGTCTACATAAATCTATAGGTAAATATCGTCACCCCCGAGCCAATTATTGGGCTGCTTTTATAACGACTATTAATATTGGAGTAGTACCTATATTTCTTTGACATCTTATTGAATTATTTATACATGCTACCGTACAATACATTCCTATAGGTACCGAATGGATGATGACATGGAGATGAAATGGCTAATGCATCAAACATAGATTGCATTGCATCAAACAAACATCTCTATGAAATTAGATTCATTGCTAAAAATTCGTAGTAATAATTAACTCATAAGACTGAGCCCAAGATACTAAAACCAAGTGTTATACAATAATTCAAGGATTCAAAATTAGGTAAAGGTGGGGCACGTGACGTAATTAAAATTTTCGGAGGTTGGTACCATAATCATTTCCATGCAAAATAAAAAACATTTTGTAAAAATAATATATACTAGATTACATGTGTTAAGTATATTTTTTATTTAAGTTAATAAATGGGTCTTGTGCTTTAGTTATCCTAAAGTAGGCATTAGGTTCATAACTCTACATGCATTTGTACATGCTGTTATCGACAAGGATGGTAGTTAATTACGAGTGTTGTGAAGGACATTTCTGAAGAGAGCGATAGTCGATATTAATTAATGGAGTCACATATACGCTAGGATTCAAGTTCGCACAGAGATATGTCATTCGCACGTGTACGTAAAGAATGTGACAGAGCGTTAATTGCATACGGTCATATTGATTACCGGCTTTCTCTAATAACAGTTTTTTTGTATCTTATTAAAATTAAGCAGGTATATTGTTTGGTCTGCTTTGCAGTTTATATTTTTTATACATAACGTGTAATCAGTCGAGTAGTATAAAAGATGTAGTTTATATAAAACATATTATAATGCTAATAGTGGGTACATAAGTTTTAGAATTTTCAAAATTCAGTAAGTAAACAAAGTATAGAGGTAAATAATTTATTACGTTAAATCAATGATGATCACATGTCAATCGTATGATGATTACATGTCTTTATCTTTTGTAAGTTGTTTAGAAGAATACGCACTGGAAAGTGTTTACTTGGTGTGACTCTACATAATGGTATAGTTGTAGGTATCAGCCGATGACTAATATTATACACGAGGTTATCTTAAGTCAATGTAAGTTGATTATCAAGTAAAAATATCATAATATATGTTTGATAAAATCACCTTAGCCGGAATAATATAATTTCATTCATATTTACCTTATTTTGTTTTTGTTACTTTTTCGTTTTCTATGTACTAATCATTCTCTTTGGAAACACTTTCAACTTCTTGTTATGATTATGGTTGCATCTTCTCGTGTTATTTTAGATATCAAATAAAATCATATATAAAGGTCGCTGACTTGGCTACACCTAACGCGTTTTATCTAAAATAGTCGTAAATCAACTGAGAAACTAAATAAATGTGTAAAGTTGTTAAACATGTACTTATTACATAAAAAACCCAGACACATTATTGAAAATATTTAGGTAGGTATCTAATAAACCATTACATTTGTACTTTTATAATATATTATGTAGAATAGGTACATTACTTTCTATTCGTGACTTCGCCCCGTTAATAAAAAAATGTTATGCAATATTTTACCTTCTATTTTACTTTGTTTTCTGTTTTAATTTTTAGGCACTCGTCTTTCCCCAATATAAAAGCTCTTTTATTACCGATAATTTCAAAAAAATCAGATTGTATGATTTTGGAATTTAATGTACAAAATAATTTGGTGCCGGGCCATAGTGTGCTTTATGGAAATCAATTTTAACATGAATTGGGTTAATTTTGCTATAAATATACTTGATTCGGAAACATGTAATGATCCGTAATAATACGATGTTGAAAAGGCATGACTGGTATTGCAGACCTTATTATGGCTTGGGTTCGGAATGCGAGAGCAGGGTGAATGGTCCAACTATATTGAATTCCCGATTTTCGAGTCATAAAATAGACATGCGATGTTATTTTTTAAACACCCATTATATGAGTATGATTTTAATGCAATCAAAAAAGGTGTAAATATTTTTCATTATCGTAATATGCATGTGTTTTCAACAATAAAGGTCCCAATGATAATATTTTATGTGAAGAGCAAGTTTGTGGATTTCTGTACATAAATAAATAAATAAATCATTATCTCTATATGTTATTTATAAAAGGGGTTTTTGTCTGTCGAAAATTAATTATTACCTAAAGGTACTAGGTACACTAGAAGTAAACGATTTAATTAATATTATGAAACAAATAAATCTCTGAAGTTATATATCTTGTCATTAGGGGTAACGATGATAAAATTCGTATTTCTCTAGGTAATTTGTTTCCGCCAGTTGTCTTCCTACAATTAAATTTAAAAAGGACGGCCTGAGACTGAAGCAACGTTGTTTTGATTTAAGAGAATTAATTAGTGTCACGGTCTTGGAGTCTTGCACGTCCTCACTGAATTAAAGGAAATGTGAAAATTTATTTAAGAAAACACTACTGCAGATTAATGGTGAGTAAGTTAATACCATCATTCTTGTATTTCTAAGCATTAGCTAGGTTTCCATTAAGAGAATAGTAATTTCAATTATAGTTCATATAATATTTTAGGTATTCTTAGGCATTTATTTTTTGATATGCGATTGATAAAACATAACTTGGACGCCAAAATATATTTTTAGACTGTTAGAAAATATTTATAGGCCTCGCCGAATCTAATTCGTAGGGTATCGGCAGCTGCGCTATAATGGGCTTTTCGTACTCACTCTAGCTTTAAATGAACAGGCAACTTTCCAGATGCGGCATCCTCGGCACTCGAATTTGGAAACTCTTTTATATCTTGAGTTTTACTAATATTAAACCCTGTAGAAATCTAGATGCTTTTAATGTAAAAAAATACCATATTAAATGCAATTGGGTTAAAAGTTAATTTGAATAAAAGTGGAGAAGGTGCACAATTAATTATCAAAAAATTTGAATATCATTCATAACTAGCGTAAGAAATATTGGTGAATGTCTAAATTGCGCTCAATCGTGTTCACCTATCGAGGCAACAGATAAACACAATTTCCCGTTGCAAAACCATTTATTCGTCTTAAATTCTCGCATGCCAAAACCAATCGAGATTCCCGCAGAGTCATTGGACCATTCATATCCGCATTGTGGGTACACAAAGGATATGTTGTCTCATTGATAAGTACATACATTGCAAAAGACACAGTTACTCGTATATTCCCGTGATGAAGGTTAAAAGTACAAGTAATTATACATAGAATTTAATATTTAAGGTTTACCGCTTCTGTGTACAAATCTAGGCTATTACCTACGTTTAACTTTTTACGTACACTATTAAGTAGGTTAGAACATAAGACATTTGGTTATCGTGAAACAGGAGATATTATGAATATGGACAACGTTGTTTGAGGATATCACATGTCGCCATATCGTCGTCTCAACCAAGACATGAATTTAGGTTTGTTTGCCTAACAGAGGAACCTCTGGGCACTTGGATCGCTCTTACGGTTTGTTTATGGAAGAATGTATTTTTCCATTCTACTGCATATACGAATACCAAGAACAGTATAGGTCTGTAATTACGTCATATCATTAAATTTGACGGGTGTACTAAAATGCAAAATGCTAAATTTAGATTCTCCTAATTAATCGTCATTAGATTATATGTAGGTATGTACCAATATGAACAAAATTATAACAGATTTTGAAATTTAAAAATGGGAGATGCCAGATGTGTCAATGTAACAAATGTGTTACATTTACATTTCTTGTCTCAAAACTTCATTAACTGAGGCGTCGTCGGGCTAGCTTTTCTATTTTTCAGTTCAACCTAATCTTATAAGAGACAAGGTATCCGTTCGGAGACACAATATTTCACTTTTTATGACGCGGGTGGTATCCAGAGCGCCGTAAAAAATATAAAGAGAAAGAAAGTGCCGCCTCGTTTTTACGGCAGCATTGATAGTGTTGCCGTCGCTTTAGTTAGTTTTTATAACGATGATTGCGGCAACAGATTTTCCTTTTATTTTCAGTATTTTATATTGCATATCGTATTTTCCATAGATATATACATATAAAATAAAGGAACAGTAAGTTTGTTGTAAGACCACATTGAATTGACGTTTTTTTATTATTGCCAATTATAATTAAAGACCTCTGAATAAAACTAAGTAAAAAAGGTGAATGTTTTTGAAGGGGTTTCTTGTCGGTGCGTGAGATCTCCGTAAATTCTTTATCAAATTTTAGGATTCAAGCATCACTATAAAGCTTATATTTTCTACTTTTGATTTTATACTTGAATTGTTTATTATGCATATTTTTTACCTACATTAGGACCAGACATGACCTTTAACCTCTAAGTCACCACAAATTAAAATAAATATGGAGCTAACGGATACAAGTCTTGTTATATAAAAATGAAAAATATGTATTACGAGTACATACGATTACATTTCTGTTATGCAATGAGTCAATGCTGTCAATACAACGACAAAATATAAACTCTCTAGGGTGGGCTTTCATATTTCAAGGAGGGCGTGCGAGTACGTGCATTTTCTCTCGCTGTGTGATTGATTAAAGTGTCGACCTTCGCAAATTCTGTTTGCCGCTGACCGCTGCGGGCTCGAGCCGCGCTTAAAGTTTTGCGAGAGAAATTGTGTAAGCATTGACTACACATAATAATTTTGGATATTATCATATTTATAGATGTAACTTAGCAGATTATTTGTTATTTACTGTAGAATTCTTAGTAAAAGAATTTTTTATTTGTCGTTTAACAAATTGAGTACTTTGAAAATATCCCTTACCATTGATGATCCATTGCCACTTTTTATTAGAGCATCTTATACATCTTTTATTATTTATATATGGTTTATTTAGACATCAATCTGCTTTCTAATTTCAAATTGACTTTCATGCCCACCGATTTCCTGGCTATGAAGAATTTAATCTACCATTTGCATGCCTAATCGCGTATGTCTAATATAAAAAGTGTAATCGTTGTTGATACAAACGGAGACAGCGGCAAGGTTAATGAGAATGGGCGTCATTTCGCATCCCGACCCGTGGGGCGAGGTGAAGCGCGTAATAAAGTTTTACGCCACGACCCTTATTACGGTTCTCACGACTCGTCCGACCTGGCTGGACAGAACGATTAACAATGCGTAAACTGATTTAGTCGATGCGGGTTTCCCCGAATATTGTAGCTGCATTTGTTCCGCACATTTCAAGCGCAAATAACCGTGTATGAATAGCGCCTCTGATTGTTTGGATCAGCGGGATTATAGTGTTACTACTTTCGTATATGCCGACGTAAGCTACATTTCTG